>VDFB02094334.1:0-10492 GCA_007258455.2 Sequoia sempervirens
CCATAAAAATCTGTTCATTATGTGTGTGCGGCCATAAAAACGTGAGGGTGAAAACGAATATGATAATCTGTATTTTTTTAACATATATATATATATATATATACTCAGCTGTATATATATATATATATATATAAATGAACTTACGAGGTATAACCATCTTGAATATATTCGGACAAATATATATATAAACATCTCAGTATCCCTGAAGCTGGAAATATGAAAATGTAGTTCTTGGAATCATGCAAATTGGTGATTTTATTTTGGTCACATATTCTTATGTTTGCATATAGATGTTGATTTATGAATATTAGCATACAATAGAAAACACAGATGCAAATATGCAAACCTCTATTTTTCTGAAAGAATTATCCTATTTCTGTATATTATTTTAACCAGAAACTTGAAGTAAATTGGGAATTTTACTTTCAAATCAGCTTGAATCTTGAAGATATAGAAATATACATAAATCTGAGAACACTATTTTTATACAGAAAATTATTACTTCTGCTTGTGTTAATACACTGAAAATACCATGATGAACATACATTTCTTTTTACATTTGAAAACCAAACTTGAACAAAGAACACTCAAGAGAGTAGCTTGAAGTGAGAATAGATCTCTTACTAAACAGAAGAAAACATGCTGTCAATGTGAATTTTCTAAGAAAAGAGCAGATTTTATTTTAATACTGAAACTTTACAACCTATTCTCTTTTGTTCAAACGAATTAAGATGGAACTCAAAAGATGCTTTGAAACTCTCTTTTGAAATCTAAGTATGAATGGAAATCAGTTTGATAAACATTTTACAAATATGGAAAAATGAAGGAAATTCTTTTTAGAATCAATGAAATGCATGAAGCATATAAGGAAAATGCATAATTTTCTGTTTTTGCACTTTTTACTATATTTTGGTAACTTCTGAGACAGGATGTCGAGGGTGGATCCACAGAGACAGTAGTTTTACCTTTTCTGAAACTACCACTTGTTTTTATTTATGCTTGGCCAAGCACTTGTACCATTGAAATAGATGGATTTGTTTTAAAAGCATAGAAATATATGTATTTTGGTCTCTGCCACCTCCTGTTGCAAGAAATATGTTTTCTCATGTTAGAAATGCATATAGGCACTAGGCATGCATCGAGAGTTCCCTCCTGTTTTATTGTGTCAGGTTGCTAGGCTCCTTATGCAGGGTCGGGGATTTCTTCAAGTTAAGAAGGAACCCGGGGAAGTCATGTACTTCGTGGTTGGGCGGAAAAGGCGCCTGAATCACACTCTTGGCCCCAGCTCGCAAGAAGACCGATGGTGTCACGGCGGTTGGAGGATCAGAGTTTTTATTTTACTATTTATGTACTTGAGTATCCTACTGGAATGGCTTGTGAAGCACATTGTAAATGTAATTGTATTTGGCATTTGTTACTGCAACATTGAAATAGATGTGTTATTGAGATTTTGATGTAACATTGATACAAATGTATTTATTGAAGTTATTGGTCTCACACAAATATGAATATTTATTGGTTTATTGATCTCTTTTGAGTATGGGTGAATATATGTGAAAATGCATTGATATAATTGGCCATGTGCATAATCATGATGGAATGCAAATGTTATATTTTATATACATGAAATGCAATTTGTTTTAATTCTTTTACATTGAGTTTATTTTGAAAACTCTTATTAATGGCATAATTTTTATAGTAAACTTTTGAAACGGATTGAACAATTTAAAATGCTTTTTCTTATCTCCCAAGCGTTACATTTTGGTATCAGAGCGGCAAGGTTCAACTCTAGGACCTATGCCTAACTACGTATGACGTTGTGCTTTAACCAGGGTAACCTTAAATGGAGAATAGAGTGTACCAGCGGATTGGAGGATCTCGTGGAGATCCCAATGATAAACTGGACCAAATTTTGGCCTTGCTGCAAAGTCAGGGGGCTAGAATTGAGGAACTAGAACAGGAGAGGCGAGTTGGCCGTCAAGGGTTAAACACAAATGAAACTGATGGAGAAACAAATGTTGAACCACCTGGAAATGAAGGAAATCTAAATAGGGTGGCTGAGGAGTTGGGAAAAGACCTACAGAAGGTCGCTCCTCCGAAATTTGATGGGAAAACCCTTGGAGATGGAGCAGAAGCCTGGGTTATAGAAATGGAGAGATATTTTTCCCTACGTAATCTATCTGATGAAACAAAGGCTGAATGGGGTTCTTATCAGCTCACCGGTGAGGCTGCTACTTGGTGGGAAAATGAAAGGGCGAATAAGCAGTTTATGCATGGGAAGGTAACTTGGGATAAGTTTCTACAGTTATTTAGGAAGAGGTGGTTACCACAATCTTACTTTGATAAGAAAATGAGAGATTTCCAGGTACTCATACAGGGTGGCATGACAATGACTCAGTATTGGGAGAAATTCTCTCACTTGCTCAAGTACGCACCCCAGTACCAGCATGATGAGAGGTTTCGAGTTCAAAAATTTATTTTGGGGCTTAGACCTCAAATTGGAAATGAAATAGATCTGCATAATCCGGCCACCATGGATGAAGTTTTTGATTTGGCAATTAAACAAGAGCACAAGCTGCAGCAAGCTGCTAACTATAAGAAGAGCAGGGAAGCCAAGTATGGCAATAAGAAGTTCTAGGGAAATCGTCAAGGTAATAACAATCAAGGTGGTCAGAGCAAACAGGACAATCAAGGGAATGATAACAGGCAAATCAGAAATCTGAAGAGGGATGGTAGTCCTCAGGACCACAACGATGGAAACAGGAACAATAACAACAAGAGGGGCAATTTCAATAAAAGGAATGATAACAACAGGAGAGATTTTTTTGACAAGCCCAAAGCACCTCGTGGGGGTTGTTATACCTGTGGTGGTGAGCATTACGCCAGTGTGTGCCCTCAGAGGAATAACAAACAGAATAACAGGAATCAGCATCATATTCATGCGGCGGTTGACAATCGCCAAGCAGATTATCAGGCCACTCCTATCCAGCTATTGGGTAAATTGTTTGGATGCCCTGTTTCTGTTTTGATTGATACTGGTGCTACTGATAGTTTTGTAGATCCTCATGTTTTGACTAAGTTATCAGTTAGACCGAGTTATATGGAAAATTCTTGGAAAGTTCAATATGGAAACCGGGTAGAGAGGAAGGTAGAGCAATGCATGTATTTCAGTAAACTTGAACTCCCTAACCTTCAAACGCAAGTGAATTTGTATGTTGCACCATTGGGGTCTTACGATGTAATATTAGGGATAAATTGGCTCTCTGAACATAAGGCTCTTGTTGATTGCGAAGAGAAGTCAATAAAGTGTCTTGATGATAGAGGAAACCATGTGGAGCTTTGTGGTGTTAAAAAGCCTTTAGAGCTTAGGCAAGTCTCCGCCATGCAGTTGAAAAAGGCAAGTCGGAAGGGATGCACTATCTTTGCAATAAAGGTCAAGGATCTTGATGAGAAAGAAACCTCAATTAATGATCATCCCATTCTGAAAGAATTTGAGGATGTTTTTCCTGTAGAACTAACTGAGCTACCGCCTAGGCGTGTGTTTGATTTTTCTATTGATTTACTACCAGGGTTAGAACCTCAGTCTAAAGCTCCTTACAGGATGAACACGACATAATTATTTGAGCTTAAGGCCCAACTGGAAGAATTGTTGAAGCAGGGATTTATTAGACCAAGTGTGTCGCCTTGGGGAGCTCCAGTTATTTTTGTGAAAAAGAAGGATGGGACCTTGAGGTTATGCATTGACTATAGGATGCTTAACAAGGTCACTATCAAGAACAAATACATGCTCCCACGCATTGATGACTTGTTTGACCAGCTGAAAGATGCCAAGGTATTCTCGAAAATTGATTTAAGATCGGGATACCACCAGTTGAGATTGAAGGAAGAAGATATTCACAAAACTGCCTTCAGGACAAGGTATGGGCACTACGAGTTTACGGTGCTACCATTTGGGCTAAGTAATGCCCCTGCAGCTTTCATGAACCTGATGAATAGTGTCTTCCAAGATTGTTTAGATAACTTTGTCCTAATCTTTCTTGACGATATCTTGATCTATTCTAAGTCAAAGGAAGAACATGAGAAGCATTTGAGAATTGTGTTGTAGCAATTGAGGGAACATAAGCTGTATGGAAAGATGTCTAAATGCACTTTCTTCCAATCTGAGGTGCACTATTTGGGACACGTTATTTCAGCAGAAGGGGTAACGGTGGACCCAGAAAAGATTAAGGCAATTATGGATTGGCCAGCGCTGTAGAATGTCTCCAAAGTTCGAAGCTTCATGGGTCTTGCAGGTTATTATAGGAGATTCGTTCAGGGGTTCTCGACAATTGCAGCACCCATCACTGCACTATAGAAGAAAGAAAAGAAATTTGAATGGAGTGATAAGTGTGAGAGCTTTTCAGCTGCTTAAGGAGAAACTCACTACTGCACCCATCCTGGTTGTGCCCGATCCGAATGGCCATTTTATAGTTATTACTGATGCATCAGGGGAAGGGGTAGGAGTGGTTCTTATGCAAGAAGGGCAAGTGGTAGCATATGAATCAAGGAAGTTAAAGCAACATGAATTAAACTATGCACCACATGACTTGGAGTTGGCAGCCATAGTCCATGCTTTACAGATGTGGAGGCATTATCTCTTGGGAAATCCTTTTGAACTGAAGACAGACCATGCAGGATTAAGATATATCTTCACTCAACCCAATCTTAATGCCCGACAAAGGCGATGGCTAGAATTCTTGAGTGAATATGACTTTGGAATTGAATATATTAAGGGTAAGGAAAACATGGTGGCTGATGCCTTGAGTAGAAGGAGGCACCTTGCAGCCATGGTTACCATTAAATCAGATTTCAGGCAGTAGGTAGTTCAATCCTCACTTGGGGATGAACATTATGAAAGGGTTAAACAAGCCCTAGGGGTGAATTCCTCAGATCGTCGATATGAGGGTTATGTATTTGAATCGGATGGGCTCTTGAGATTCCAGGGGCGGATGTACATTCCTAGTTCTGCAAACTTGAGAGAGTTGGTGCTAGAGGAGTTCCACAATGCACCATACTCAGGACATCTTGGTATTACAAAGATGATGGAAGGACTTAGGCCACTATACTTTTGGCCAAGACTTAAAAGGGATATTACTTCATATGTAGCCCGATGCTTGGAATGCCAGCAAGTCAAGGCTGAGCATGTGCATCCGACAGGACTCTTATATCCTCATAGGGTGCCAGAGTATAAATGGCAGGTTATCACTATGGATTTTATTCAGGGGTTGCCAATGTCTAGAAACTGACATGATACCATCTTGGTTGTGGTGGATAAGTTAACGAAGGTTGCTCATTTCATTCCTGGAAACCTCAAGGACAGTTCAATGGTTTTAGCAAGAAAATTTGTTTAGGAAATCTTTCGTTTGCATGGAGTGCCAGAAACGATCATTTCAGATCGAGACACTTGGATGACTTCCAGGTTTTGGATCACATTGAACTCTTCCCTAGGAACTAAATTGAATTTCAGTTCCGCATATCATCCTCAGACCGATGGTCAGATAGAGAGGGTGAATCAGGTAGTAGAAGATCTTCTCCGCATGTATTGTATGGAGCAGCAACATAAGTGGGAGGAGTATTTTCCTTTGGTGGAGTTTTCTTACAACAACTCCTACCATGCTTCTTTGGGTATGGCACCTTTTGAAGCTCTTTATGGACGTAAATGTCAGACACCCATTAGTTGGGACAAAGTAGAAGATAGGGTTGTGATTGGCCCTGAGATGCTCAGAGAAATGGAAGACCAAATGAAGATCATTAAGGAAAAATTGAAACAAGCTGCAGATAGACAGAAAAGTTTAGCAGACAAGAACCGAAGCTTTAGGCAGTTCTCTGCAGGAGATAAGGTCTTTTTGAGGGTTCGGCCGCATAAGAGTTCAATCTCTTTCGGAAAGAACTCTAAGTTGGCCCCTAGGTTTGTTGGCCCCTTTGATGTTTTGGAGGTGGTGAATCCAATTGCTTACAGGCTTGCTCTGCCACCAGCTCTATCGCGGATACATAATGTATTTCATGTCTTAGTACTTAAGCCTTACCATCTAGATATTGCTCACATCCTTGATTGGCGTGCATTGCAGGTTCAGGACCCATGGGTGATACAGGTGGAGCCCGTCAAGATCCTAGAAGAGCGCAACGTTAAGTTGCGGAATAGGGACATTATGCAGTACAGGGTCCAGTGGGACCAATATTCGGTGGATAATGCCACCTGGGAGAATGCTGAGGATATAGATAGAGTCTTTCCTCATTTGAGATCTTAGCATACTCTTATTTTCTTTTATGTAGAGACTTACGATATACTGGTATCTCAATTTTGTTGTGTAACTTGCTTTTAGACATCGAGACGATGTCTCTTCCAAGTTGGGAAGGATGTCACGTCTCAGACTTTGATGTTGTTTTGTCCATGGCTTTGTGTGGATTTATTATATGAATGATGGTGTGTGTTAGAGTAATATGATATAATACAATGCTTTGGTGTATGGAAATGTGAAAAAAAAATATTTACTTTTGAAATTGTGAACGCATTTTATTTTAAAATATGCAAGATAGAACAAAATAGAAGTATTGATTTAATTATTGCTTTGATTTATATCTCTATATCGGTTACTAATACAATTTCGTTGTTGCACGCCTGAGTGCACTTGAGTTGCAGGTGGTCGAAGACCAAGAGTGTGATTGAGGAAAGAAGGCTAGCTTCCCGATAGGGTAAAAGAGGAAGAACTCTCGGTCACACACATAGCACCTAAAAATCATATAGTTGCATTTAGGCAATGTCTGTTTTAATTTGATTGTTTTGAGTTACTTACAAAATAGGTAATAAATGGTTTGAATAAATAAATAATAAAAATAATAACATAAATATAAATTAATTATTAATTGTAGTTTTAAAAGGATTGTGATTTTTATTTATTTATTAAATCTATCTTAATTAACAAGCCAAATAAATATGTGTTTATGAAGTAAATATTTATTGAATTATCTATCCCACTTTCTGTGCAAATAATTGAAAATCTTTTTATTAAATTTTATTTATTTATGAAATTGAAATAAAATGGAAATATTTTATTTGCATATGTTTTAATTCAAAGTCCAAGATTAGGAGAGAGGAAACTAATATTAAATAGAAAAGACAGTCCCGAGAAAATTGGGTTCTGGAAATTCTTCTTAAAACCAACAATGTTCTCGGCAAGTGGCTATTTCTTTATTTTTGCATGTAAATATCTGCCAAGAAAATTATCCATCTGTCACTTTGAAAGGGTTAGCATGACTCTCGGTAGAAGGGAATAAGGATTTAAGGTGGAGAGAATATAGAAGTTGGGCGAGAAAATAACCGGGGGCTCAGGGAGAAGGAGACTGAATGAAATTTTAGACATCTGCAACTGGAGTAATTTGCCAAGTTTTTCCATTCTTTTCTTTTAAACCAGTTTGAATTTTAGTATGAAATTGGAGAATTTGTATGCAAGATTTTGAGAAAATGAATACAAATGCCTGAGAAAATGTCTTCAAGTCTTATTTTTAAATCTGGGGAAAAACCTTCTCTTCATTTGTTTACATTATTGAGAAAATGCCCAATTTCTTTCTTCCAGAGTAGGGTTATATTCTCTTGCAATCTGTATTTCATGAAACTGCCCTCATTTGCTATTCTTTTGTACAGAAAATTGTGAGAGAAAAGATAACATATGAAATTATATATATATAAATATATATATATATATATATATATATACAAGAATTTGCATTCCTGTGCATATATATATATACTCTAAATTTTGCATGTAAACTTTTACCAGACATTATTTTGAAATTCTTTTGGAATGAATTTAATTGCAGTTGAATGCTGGGTGAATTTTTGTTTTTAAGAATTTGTTTTTTGAATGTATGGGGAAGGGATTTTAATCCCCAGCCCGTCCCAAGGGAAGGGACAGCGTTGTGGGGAGGCTTGCGCCCTCCACAGGCCGTGGCCTGTGGAGGGGGCACGGCCTCCTCACAGCCCGCGCCCTCCCTATGGGAGAGGCAAGGCCTCACAACATCCTTTGGGGTGCTTATACCTCATTTGAAACCATAAAAATCTGTTCATTCTGTGTGTGCGGCCATAAAAACGTGAGGGTGAAAACGAATATGATAATCTGTATTTTTTTAACATATATATATACTCAGCTATATAGATATATATATATATATATATATAAATGTGAACTTACACAGGTATAACCATCTTCAGAATGTGATATATTTCAGACAAATATATATATAAACATCCCAGTATCTTTGAAGCTGGAAATATGAAAATGTATCTCTTGGAATCATGCAAATTGGTGATCTTCTTTTGGTCACATTGTTTTATGTTTGCATACAGATGTAGATTTCTGAATATTAGCATACAATAGAAAACTCAGATGCAAATTTGCAAACCTCTGTTTTTCTGAAAGAATTATCCTGTTTCTGTATAATATTTTTAACCAGAAACTTGTAGCAAATTGGGAATTTCACTTTCAAATCAGCTTGAATTTTTGAAGATATAGAAATATATATATAAATCTGAGAACACTGTTTTATACAGAAAATTATTACTTCTACTTGTGTTCATACATTAAAAATATCATGATGTACATACATTTTTACATTTGAAAACCAAACTTGAACAAGAACATTCAAGAGAGTAGCTTGGAGTGAAAACATACTTCTTTACTAAACAAGAGAAAATTTACTGAGAAAAGAGCAGATTTTATTTTAATACTGAAACTTTACAACCTATTCTTTTGTTCAACATGATAAAATGGAACTCAAAAGATGTTTTGAAACTCTCGTTTGAAACCAAAGCATGAATGGAAATCAGTTTGAAAAACATTTTATGAATGTGGATAAATGAAGGAAATTCTTTTAGAATCAATGAAATGCATAAAGCATATAAGGAAAATGCACAACTTTTTGTTTTTGCACTTTATTATACTGTATTTTGGTAACTTCCGGGATAGGATGCCGAAGGTGGATCCACAGAGACGGTAGTTTTACCTTTTCTGAAACTACCACTTGTTTTTATTTATGCTTGGCCAAGCACTTGTACCATTGAAATAGATGGATTTGTTTTAAAAGCCTAGAAATATATGTATTTTGGTCTCTGCCACCTCCTGTTGCAAGAAATATGTTTTCTCATGTTAGAAATGCATATAGGCACCAGGCATGCATCGAGAGTTCCCTCCTGTTTTACTGTGTCAGGTTGCTAGGCTCCTTATGCAGGGCCGGGGATTTCTTCGAGTTAAGAAGGAACCCGGGGAAGTCATGTACTTCGTGGTTGGGCGGAAAAGGCGCCTGAATCACACTCTTGGCCCCAGCTCGCAAGAAGACCGATGGTGTCACGGCGGTTGGAGGATCAGAGTTTTTATTTTACTATTTATGTACTTGAGTATCCTACTGGAATGGCTTGTGAAGCACATTGTAAATGTAATTGTATTTGGCATTTGTTACTGCAACATTGAAATAGATGTGTTATTGAGATTTTGATGTAACATTGATACAAATGTATTTATTGAAGTTATTGGTCTCACACAAATATGAATATTTATTGGTTTATTGATCTCTTTTGAGTATGGGTGAATATATGTGAAAATGCATTGATATAATTGGCCATGTGCATAATCATGATGAAATGCAAATGTTATATTTTATATACAAGAAATGCAATTTGTTTTAATTCTTTTACATTGAGTTTATTTTGAAAACTCTTATTAATGGCATAATTTTTAAAGTAAACTTTTGAAACAGATTGAACAATTTAAAATGCTTTTGCTTATCTCCCAAGCGTTACAGTTTATCATCACGAATTTGGATTAGGGTTATCATCACGAATAGGGATTAGGGTTAGGGTTAGTGTTAGGGTTAGGGTTAGGGTTAGAGTTATGGTTGGGGTTAGAATTAGGGTTAGTGTTAGGATTAGTGATAGGGTTAGGGTTATGGTTATGGTTAGGTCCTAGTCCTAATATTAATCTTAATCCTAACCCTAAATCTAATCCTAACCCTTATCCTAACCCTAACACTAACCCTAACCTTAACCCTAAACTTAACAGTAACCCTAACCCTAATCCCTATTCGTGATGATAATACCAACCCTAATCCTAACCCTAACCCTAATCCTATTCGTGATGATAAACCTATTTGTGATGATAAACCTAACCATAATCCTAACCTAACCTAACCCTGCCCTAATCCTATTTTGTGATCCTAATAATCCCTGTTGTGATTGATAAACCTATTGATGATGATAACCCTAACCTAACCTAAGCAAGCAACCATAGCCTAACCTTAACCCTAACCCTAACCCCCAGCAACCTAACAATAGCCCTAGCCTAATCCCTATTCGTGATGATAATCCTAACCCTAATCCTAACCCTAACCCTAATCCTATTCATGATGATAAACCTAACCATAATCCTAACCCTAACCCTAACCCTAACCCTAACCCTAATCC
>VDFB02094335.1:0-44083 GCA_007258455.2 Sequoia sempervirens
TAAATGACATGAGATACCTTTTTTATAAAATGACTAGCAATGGGTAGTAAGGGTTAAATGACCAAACAAAACCCTATGAGTATTTATAATAAATAAAACCTTAAACCCTTAAGATCACAACCCTACATTCAAATGCAATAAGGGTATGAGATGGAACAAGAAATTTTTTTGAGGGTTCCATCATTGGCTCTAACTAGGAAAACATGCCTCTTGTAGGCATGGCGATATCTTAGAATTTTGGGTGAAGCAAACCAGGAAAAAAGACAAAACCAAAGAAACAACATATGTACAAGATATACACATGCCAAAAAGACCTAAAAATGGAGATCCAATATCCACCCATCCAACATGAAAATTTCCTTAGAGATGCAAATTGTAGTATGCACCCTTCGGTCTAACAAGGCTCTATCTCCTGATTAGTGGAATTAGGCCACAAAAAGCTTGAGTAAGGCCCTACCTCTATCGAAAACTAGCCTGCTAAAAGAATTGATGTCCTTCCATCCACATTTTCCCTTGTTGTACCACTATAGTAAGAGTGATTTAATTCCTACTAAAACAAATTCCAAGACTCTTTTGAACAATTAAAAGTTTGTTTGATTACAATTTTTGTTATTATTATCTCTCACAACCTTTTTGAGCATAACATTGCCAGTGTAACACCTATTGTTTTTTGTTGTATAATTTGATATGAGCTAAATAATTTCATTATCACATGACACATATGTATTATTTCTATATGCTTGGAATAAAATTCCTTTCTATTCATCTCATTGTCACGTTTCATCAAAATACCTCCCAACTAAACTAGAAACTGAAAATGTTCATACTCTTTCAAGTAGCTAGCATCATGGTACTCAAGATTGTCTACAAAATTTCTATCAAATATAATTTACATTCATAAATATTTCCCTTAGATATCTTATCAACATGGGTATGTGCAGGATCATCATGGAAAAAATAGGCCCTTAAGTCGCAAAAAATTCAGAAAAATCATAGTTAGACAACTTAACGTAAAAATTTGAATAAGTTATCCATACTATTTCAAAAATATGTAAGAATAGAATTTGTAGAAAATTGAATTTAGTTACTAAATATGGGGAAACTTTAAAAAAAATCCATTTGGTGAAAGGAGGGTTGGAAATTCAATGTAGTAGTACCTGCCCAAATTTTAGGAAAAAATAAGGAAGTGGAGTGTACATCACGACCACCTAACCACAATAAAAATGATAATATTTTTATGATTTTTTAGATATAGAGAGAGTAGAGGACACAAAGCGTCGATGTGATGCATATTTTTCCAAGTATATAATTAATTATGAATTTTTATTACAACTTTTAAAAATATAAAAAATCATAATAATACAACCACCTTAACTGTCAAAACTTCATGAAATTCAATTTTCCTTTTTTAATCATATAGTATGTGAAGCATAGAATGTGATACATGTTTTCAGATTGAGAAAATGTGATACTATTTGGCTTATAGGTATTTTCAATCAACATATCAATCAGGACTTTTAGTCATAATTCAAATAGAAAATTAATAATAATTACTTATTAAATTCAAAGTAATGCATAATTTATATTGGCGGAAAGTTGAGAATCTCCTTTAAAAACCCTTTTTGTTTCATCAATTTTGAGTAAGAGAAAAGTCGTCAGCCACATACCCATCATATTGCCACTTTTTGGCCTATCATGATCCTGCACATACCCACATGCTGTTTTGTTTACTTAAGGCCACATTCTGACCTTGTGTTAGATGCATCATCAGAATCCTCAACAAAGAGTGGATTATATCAGCACCAATAAGGATCATCATTTCTTATCTCTGGTGTAGATGGAGGCTCAACAAATAAGGGGTTTTCCATTATTTTCATTTTTGACATAAGAGCCTCCTCATCATGAAGGTCCAAATCCTTCAAGTCATTATTGCACTCAAATTCACTTTAATCACTAGAAGAGAAGATAGACACATTTTCAACTTTATTCCCATCCTTAGATTGTTCAATACACACATCTCAAATTTCTTCATAGGAAGAAATTTGTTCCTTCTCAAACAAACATTCATTCCCATCATTATCAACACATTTCTTATTTGTAGCAAATGATTCCATCTCTATTTTATGAGAATAGTCATAATCAATAGAAATTTTTTCATACTCAATTCCATCATCATTACTACAACAAGAGGACTCCTCAATATTGCAACTGTGTTCAAAATTATTAGACTGAATGCTTAGTTTTACTTCTTCCATAGGAGCAAAAGTGCTAGAATCATTACAAAAATTGAAACCATTCATTTCATTTCCTTCATTGAGGTATTTATCTTCAACCTTTGCTCTACTCTCTTCTTCTTCAAGTGATATCTCACTACTTGAATCATATAGAGAAGCAAAATGGTTATCATTGCAATTTGAAGACATGATAGTTTCTTGATGATGTGTTTGTGGCTTTATGAGATCGACATTATAGAATGTTGTGTAAGTTGAAACAATAGGGTTGTAAGTGTTTTTACATTGTTTTTTAACTTCTAACTTACACCCTTTATCATCATTTGGTGTTTTTTCATAGTAAACACTTGTATTCGAATGACCCCTATGTATTCCATAATTTAGGTTGTTTTCAATGCTTATGGATATCCCATATGCTTGATGCAAAGTTTTTGGATCCTTATGACTTATTAGATAACTCATATTATTATCAAAATCTCCCAAATAAACAACCAAACATACGACATCACTTAGTTCCAAAACATCAGGAATGTCCCTTAATGTTTTAGAAAATCTCTGGTTAAATGTTGGGACTAGCTCATCCTCCTCTTTCTCAATGTTCATAAATTTATTAAGAAAATAAATAGCACTGATTCTTTCACCAAACTTCTCCCTGAACAATGCTTTGAACTCATTCCAAGAATAGACAAAATATACTACTAAATAAGAGAACCAATCTCTTGAATCTCCCTTTAGAGACTAAACAAATAGTCTCATGATGACATCCTCATGATCTATCACATAGTCATCAACTACATTGTTGAACTCTTGTAGGTGCCTACTTTTTGATTCACTCTTTGTACCCCTAAAATTTGGTAGCTCATTTCTGATTTTAGATGGAATAAAATTTGGGTAATGACAAATGCCATCAAAATTTATGGTTGTGTAACTTTTAATGTTGAAACTTATTTTATTACATGACAAGAGTTGGGCACTATGGATTGTTACATTTGGTTCTACACAGGGATGCATAGGTTGAAGATACATTTTCTTACAGTTCTATAAGACTTCTTACATTAGGAAATTATACTAAGCAACTAGAACTTCTTTTACAGCCTGATCATAAGCTCTTACAATAAATTCTTATCTCTACCTACTTAAGATCTTCTAAATGTGTTCTTCAAAAACATTGAATACATAAATTTATAATAGATACTATAATTTGGTAATACAAAAGTATGCAAGCCTATCACTACTATTCCCTTCCTTAGTTCTTATTCTCACTCAATAGGGAATCAAATTCTTAAATCTTTCAATTACGGATTTCATATACATATTTATCTTTCTTTGAAAACCAAAGACCAAAGAATACCTAGATATGTGCAGCTGAAATAAATTCCTCCTCTTGACTGGAAATGTGCACAAATCTGAAATGTTCTTCACATCTTCATCATGCTTGTTGATAGAGTTGCCACCTCTTTTCACAAAGGATTGAACTTCAAAAAATATGAAGCTCCTTTAAAGATGAATGTCCTTCTGGGTTTTCTCCCATAGTAAATTCACACATATATGTTTTGAATTTACTTATTCAACAAAAAACATTTCCAAGGCTAAAAAATCCTTAGTATCTAAACCAGATGCTCAGACTCGCTAATTTCTTGACTTTGATAGTTTGCGATTGGAGATTCAAAGTACCCCCAGAAGACTCACCATTTTTGTTGGTGATTTTTCTAGTAGAACCAAACAATTCTTTAAGAAGTAGCCAACTCCTATGATGAAGAACTACTAGGTTAGTGGCCAACACAACGAGCATAGGATTTTATGGTCTGTAATCCTTAGTTTTAGGCTCTGTGAAACCTAGGAGGGTAATCCCAATTGTGTTTCCATGCAATATAATCAATTGGTAACACATTTATGCATAGATTAATTCCTACATATTGCAAATAAAGTCCATCTCATGAAATATTTGGTAGATTTTCAAGTGAGTGACTAGCTATTTGCTATGAATTGAAGATAATTCCACCTATATTATCTTTGGAAATATTTTTAATTGAATATTGTCTATCTTAAGTCTAGGGGCCATGAACACTATCTGTTCATTCTATGCAAGCTTTTTTGAAAAAAATGGCTAGTGTCTCGTCAATTGGAGCAATAGAGTTAAGTATATAAGGGTTAGAATTTACAAATTACTCACTTAAGGAAGAAGTGGACTATCTTCATATTGCTTTGCATTTATGAAAACTCATTGTGCAAGAAATGTTTACTTCTTAGAAATCAAAAGTCATTCCTTACAAATTTTATAACCCTATTCAAGGGTTATGTGTAGGATCATCATGAAAAAATAGGCCCTTAAGTGCAAAATATTAAGAAAAATCAGAGTTAGGAAACTTGACATAAAAAATTTGAATATTTTTCTATATTATTTCAAAAATATGTAAGAATAGAATCTATAATAAATTGAGTGTAGTTTCTAAACTACTAGGTTTGTTTAAAAAAATAAAAAATCTATTTGATGAAAATTTGAAATTTCAATGCAGTGATACTTAAATTTCAGGGAAAAAATAAGAAATAGGTGTCGGTCTGACCACCCTAACCACAATAAAATGATAATATTTTTTTATAATATTTTAGATATAAGTAGAGGACTCATGCCCCTATGTGATGCATATTTTTTTGTAATTTTTTCCAAGTAAATAATTAATTATGATTTTTTTATTACAATATCTTTAAAAATATAAAAACTCATATGTTTGACCACCTTAACTTGGTCAAAACTTCATGAAATTCATTTTTTCCTTTTTTAATCCTATAGTATGCTAAGCATAAAATGTGACACATGTTTTGGATTCAAAAAATGTGATACCGTTTGAAAGCTATAATTTTTTTTAATCAACCTATCAATTAGGACTTTAGTCATAATTTGAATAGAAAATGAATAATAATTACTTATTAAATTCAAAGTAAAGAATAATTTATATGGATGGAAAGCTGAGAATATTCTTTAAAAACCCTTTTTGTTTCATTAATTTTGGGTAAAAAAATAGTCGTTAGCCACATACCCATCATATTGCCACTTTTTCGCCCATCATGGTCCTGCACATAAGCATTTTAATTAACTCCTTGAATTAAAGCTAAAAATAGAGTAATACATTCAAATGAAATATTTGAAGACAAATGATAACACCATTAGTATTTCTCATTCATAACTAATAAGGAACATACCTAGGAGAGTATCTACTTCTAGACTAATATTTTTCTTCGATATTAGAAATTTCTATAAGACTTATTTAAGATCGTTACATACAAGATTTCTTGTCCAAGACAAAATACTAGCCTATTTTAGTATTCTATTCAAAGTGCCTTTCCTGAACTTAGTTTTCACCTAGAACCCTATTAAGACTTTAGAATCTGACTCATCTAATAAGCCTTGAAAGCCCTTTTATAGAATAAGGGAGTAGTAAGCATCAGGGTTAATTACACTTACATTTCATTTCATTTGCACCAAAATTCAAGATATTATTAATTTGTTACATGTAATCATCTAAGGAAAATAGAAGAGTAAAAGACGACATGCCATATTCCTTGAATGAAGATATGCCAGCTACTCAAAAGGAAAAGTTTGTTGCAACCATGTTGAATCCTCATACTTTTTTACCAAAGAAGATTCTCCAATAGCAGCTCCAGCACAAACTTGTTTATTGTCCAGAAACAACACATGTGCCACTAAGGTTAACTAGTCTGGCACTTCTCCTACATACTAACTCAAAAAAAATTCTACCTCAATACTATAAATAAGAAATCACATGAGTGTTGAGTAGGAAAATCCTACTTGAAGGGGAATGGTTTTGTAAAAAAATGGCGTAGTTACCACTCTGAGTCATCGACATCATAGGATACTCACCCATTTTTCACTTGTGGTGGGATTGGAGAAACTGTCACCACCCCCTTTTCAAAAGTCCTTGATAGTATCAGGGAGAGGGGATAATAATCACCCTCTAGATTAGTGTCACCCTCACTATCTGAATGGTTATTAGAAACTTCACAAGGAGAATTACATCCCTTCAGATATGCCCTATAGTGCTCACTCTCTCTCCTTTCCTTCTTTTTATATTTCACCATCCTCTTCTCTTTGTTTTTGAATAATTCTTCTGAAACTATCTACTCTTGAGGACAGTAATTTTCCTTGTTACTATACTTCTTGAATTTCTTGAATCCTTCTCTTCCTTTTGGTGTGTCAAGAGCTCCTTGCATAACACTTTCATCTTCAAAGGAATCTCCCTTAGGCTTAAATAAACTCAGCTCCTCAAACTCTAGAATCATCATGGGAGACCTACTTGCCTAGAATAGGAATGTTTACACATTCCTCAAGAGAATTCAATTCCCACACACTTCTTTATTAGCCCTTGTCCCTCATTCATTTGTAAAATGAATTATGATAAAGAAGATCAACAAGCAAGCTATATTAAATAGGTAGCTTGAAGTATGCAGAATGAATTATTTGAAAGCTCCTCATGTGAGTAAGTTGATAACTTAACAACTTGGTATTTAATCTAAGTTGTTGATTTTAAAGCATTTAAAACCTCATCCATGGTGATATGAACCTTGTTTTTTTATGTCCTTAGCAACTTTTTCATAGAAAATAGTGATGCCAACTCAAGTGTTATAATCTTTCAATTAGTATGTATTTCCAACCTAATCCGTGTATTTCATTAATATCAGCGAAGTACATAATATTAGTTCTTCTTGGAGAGAAACTTTCTTTATATGCCTCATTGCTTCATCACTTCACCACTGATCCTCCCCAAATTTTAGGGTATAATTAGTGATGAAGTATTCATGCGATGATCTCATTCCATTAGATCATCCTACTTTAAAACTTTATCAATGGTTCTCTAGTCCTTTCATCACTTTTATTTTTGCTTTATGCGGAATCCCTAGGATCCTGCCACATTTGCCTCTTTCAACAATGGTCATCGCTTTTCACTAATTTTCTTCATCATCACCCAGATCCATTACTAATGTAAACTTCCCTGCAATGGTGTTTAGCCCCTGGTTCAATGGCCTAACCTTTGGTCATGTTCATCCTTCCATCGTGCATTGCTAATTCAAACCTTGCGATTAGGATCCTATTGGTGATGAGAGATATTGCAGAGGCACCGGATTAAGACACCTACACCTACATAAAAATAAAAGCATAGAGGAAATTTCTCATATGATCATATCAATTTAGTGAAAGAAAAACCCTTTATAAAACACCATCGCTTATCACTAATTTAGAACTCAAGTTTTGAAATGAATCTACGATGAGCGATATGACACAAGGTCTTCATTCATCACTAATTCTCCTCATATATTTTGCAAGAAATTAGTGATGAGAGGATTCACAACATTTACAAGGTCTATCGCATATTGCTAATGTGATAATTATATTTGAAAGATATCCAAGACTATGTGATATCACATTATATCACTCGTCGCTAATTCAAGTTTATCTTTTCAATGAACATCTATGATGGGTGATAAGAACGCAAGGCTAGAAGCATCACTCATTGCTATTACAAATTTGAAGGCTCAAAATCCATTAGTGATGAGTGACATCAAAGGAAAACATCGGTACATCACTCATCGCTAATTCAATGTGTAAACCTATGAATAAATCAACGATAAGTGATATAGCTATGAGGGCGATCGAGAATTAAGTGGAAACTTTTAGGCACATGCACTTAAGTTGTTCTAAGAGGGGGAACTTCTCTAGAATAACATGAGAATAGTAAGCTAAAGACCTTTCAAATGGTGAAACACAAATGATATAAAAGCTAATAGATTCCTTACCAAATATTTATAAAATAAAATACTCGAACCTAGGCTTCAAGGGAACGGTTACCAAATGATAGTAAATGGCATGAGATAATTTTTTTTTTAAATGACTCACAATGGGTAGTAAAGGCCCAAAGACCAAACAGGACCCTGTGAGTATTTATAGCAAATAAAACCTTAAACCCTTTGTAGACATGCAAAATTGACATCATGCACTCCTCATATTTAATTAAATCATATTCACCCATCAATTAAATAAATCATGTTTATTTGATTTATCTCCTAAGTTTATCTCTTTAACTAAATAAATCATTTTATTTAATTAAATCAAATGTATTTAATTAAATGGCTAATGTCAATTATTCCCTCCCATTTGATTAAAAATATAAATCAAATGTCATGTCAACTAATCTCTATCTAAAGTTAATTAAGTCATGATTAACTTCTAACACTAATCATCTTTTCTCTAGCTTTTTCCACTTGCACAACAAATCATTTACTTTTATTTATTAATTCTTCTAATTTCCCTCAACATGGCATAAAAAGAGAATATTCTTCCAAATTTGAAAATCCCTCCAAAAGAGATATGTCATTCCAACAAGTCATTTAACTCCTCTCTTACATGTCTCCTACTTGGAATTTAAGACCCTTTCTTCTCCCTCCAACAAGCCAAATTTCAAATTTGAAAAGCCACCTAATAGCATTTATCATGCACATTGACCAAAATGTGCTCAACCCTCATCCTCTCACATTTTGACAAGTGGCATATTTTCATTGGGTCAAGTTTAGTCCCACATTCATCCATTTTTCCTCTTCTTCTCTTAATCTTATCTATAAATAAGAGGCTTCTCTTCTCATTTAGGAGACAAAATCTTATGCACAAGTCTAGTATCCACAATTTCAATCCACCATCTTCATTGTCATAGCATCATCAAGGAATTTTTATCATTGATCTTGTCAAGGGTTGGGAAACGGCTACTTTTCATATCAAAGTAGCACCAATCCACTATGGGATAGGTATACTTCATGTTCTCATATGCATTGTTTATCTTGTTATTTATTTGCATTTTGAAACATGTCGAAATATCTCATACAGATGTTGAATGTTTGCTTTGTTTTAAAATAATAACCATGCTAATAGTTGTATGTTGGAGTTCTTTTAAGACATATGAAAATTTTAGACAACCACATAATGGAACTAGAAGGAGGGCTATTCAAAGATTTCATTTCTAAAGTTAACAACATCATTTCCTAATTTGTTTGACCCCATACAAAATTTGCTTTATATCTCTCTAGTTTCATTCCATAAATATTTTGCTAATTATGATATCATATCTATTTACGCTTCTCACTTAGAGTATATATGGCTTCTTGGCATGCATTTTCTATAGAGAAATTTAGCATAGAAGCAAAGCTATAGAATTTGTCTTTTTGTTTCAATCTTGTTTTAAGCACAATTGGAAGATTATGAGGTTATCAAATATCTACGCATAAATGTTGTTATGCCTGTACAAATGCTAAGTAATGAAATACTTGACAACAGTTATCACCTAGGATGTAAGGCATGTATGAGAAGAGTCCCATGATGGGATTAGCGCACTCTATTAACTCCTCTAGCTGCTTCTCTAAACTTTCTTGAGAGCATATTAGAATGTGATGGTGTAATTTATTCCAATGGTGTGTTTTGATATTCTTTAAAGTTTAAACCCTCATCTTATAAGTTTGACATAGCAGGAATTTTTGTAGCAAAGCAATTTAACTGTATTTCAAATATTTAACAAGATACGAGGCCTTCAATTTTGTTTGCAAGTTCACTATCAAGTAGCAAATCTAATTAGTTTCTTTTCCTATCCCTTTTTGTTCATTCGATTAGTTTATAGTGGCATGTTATTTGACCTTGTTATATACACAATCATAGCACTATTTATCTCTAGACTTGGTCGCTTTGAAAGCCATCTGGCTTCAGATGACAAGGAAAGCCTACTATAGGGACTCATCTCATTATTTTTATCCTTTGTCATGTTTTTAGTCATCTTTCTGGTCTAGGTGGGTATCACTGTATCACTTCTAATTTTTCCTTCAAGTCAGCAAAGCAATCATGTCACTTAGCTGGCCATTTGTTCATGTGGTCCCTCTTTTATAAAAAAATGGTTTTCTTCCTTTCGAAAGACTTTCAAATCAATGAAAAAACTTGCCACTTTCTATAGTATTTACATTTATTAACAGGCTTTGTCCATACTTTCACATTTTTTCAAATGAATCACTTGCTTTGTTTGTGCTTTCCAATTTCTCAGGCCCTTTATTTGAAACTTTCCAGAGTATTTTCAACAATTCTATTTTGTGCATAGCCTTACACCCGCGGCATGGCATGAGACCATATTGCTTTGAGGCATTTTTTCAAACAACTTGTGTTGCTTGTCTATGTGTACACATTTTGCACATAGAGCTACTAGGGTTGTTGCAATTAAAAATTTGGAAAATTTTATCTGTGTTGTGGATGCTAGGATAGATGTTCACACCTTGTTTTAAAGCTCCCATTTGGCCATAGGCAGAGTGATTTTCTACGCCCTTGGTCATATCCCTCTAAAATCCATTCATTGGATCTGCTAGAGGGGAATGTGAAACCAGAAAAAGAAAAATAAAAAATCCAAGAAAAGAAGGGAAAATGATCCCATATTTGGATAGGTGCAACCAATAAAGTCAATGCCCCACCTTCCCTTTCTTGGCGTTCGGAATTCATTTTCCATGAGCAAGAAAACAAACAAAAAAGAAAAGATAAAACACTCAGAATTAAGACTTCAGCCATTTTCTCTATCTTGCGCTAATCTGAGTTGAACCCATCTCGTGGCCATGAATTCTATAGCGGCCCCTATGAGAGCAGTAAAGGGAACTATCAAATAGGAATTAGTTAAGCCAAATAAAACAAAATAAGGTGGAAACTTTATTAACATTCAATACTCTACCTTTGGCATGGTGAGAAAATGTTGGTTAAGGTTGTTGAGCTCACTCCTATCTTTTTCCCATTGAGGCCAGCAATAGATGTGCAAAAGGTTGTAGAATCTAGTTTACACCTGCCAAGAGCATTTTTTTTTTAAATTTGAAAAGCCTTTTTCATCGAATTTATTTTTTCTGCAAACATTTTACATGCTAAGAGATGTCCCCACTTTTGACTCTCACACACATTCAAACACATTTTACCTAACAACCAGTATTTTCATTTAGGTCAAATTGCAGTCCTTTCTCACATTAAGTGTTTGATGCTTTTAATATTGATGCTTCGAATATGAATCAAGTGGGATTTTGCGGTAGAATCCTCTTGAAACCTTCTAAAGTGTTCTATATTTTATCGCTAATTGTTTCAAGATATTTATTGTAAATTAGATCACTTACACATTTTTTATATTTCTAGTTGGTCTATGTCAAGGTAAAGGGTTCTAAGATATTGGTGAGGTCACCATTATTCTGTTTGTTGCTAGTTGCAGCCACTAGTGTGATGGTCTTGGTTAAAATCTCACATAGTTTTCTTGCAAATGCAATGGAGGGATTTATTATCAAATCATTGATTGACTTTAATATTTGCCTATATTTCAGATCTATAAAATATGAAGATGTCAAAACATGTGTACACGATCACATTATCTTTGCATTTACTATATTGTCACATTGTGTTGAATCTTAAAATTGTAGGCATATGTGAAATTTTCTTACCCGCGTCAAAACTGCTACACTAGACTTTCAATAAATCCACACTATCATTGAATACGTCTACATAGAGTTAAATATATATCTTCTGGCTAACAACCTCTATATGTTATTCTTGAGAGGTGCGATGGCATAGTGTAGGTAATGCAAGAGTGTTTTATTACAACATTTAACACTTGTTGTTTTCAGATCGTGGCTGGTGATATTCAACAATTAAGCCATCATCATGTCATTTAATGAAAAATTTAGCTTTGAACATGTCTGGTGATTGTGTTGCCAAAGGTGTACTTTCTATGGCTTTATGGCTTGATGATGCATCATATACAAGCAGGCTTTATTGTGGATGGACATACATTTAAAAGATCATCAATCAAGTTTTATTATCGACTGACATACATTTAAGAGATTATCAATGCGTGATTTAGTTTATTTTTTAAGTTTGACAAGGAAGATGAACTTTTGCATTAGATGTTATCATTGAATGCATTCATTTTGTTTGAAACTATATTCATTATGATAAGTAATTCCTTGAAATAAATCTCATTTCTAAGATTTAACTTTTTAATGTTTGTAGGGGGGATTGCATCAAGGAACAATGGTCATCTCTCTCACATGAGAATTAAGTAACAAGCATATTTCAATCGAGGAAAGTGAACTTGAACTTGACAAAAATAATTTTTAAATGCTTATTGTAATAGCTTGAAGCATCCATTTCCCACTTTCATTTTTTGTTTCAAGACAACTCACTTCATCTTTTGGGCTTAAAACTTACAAAACAACTCAAGATTTATCAAAGTTGGCTAAAACTAAACTTAGACACTTACTAAAATTCAATTTGGGTTCTAAAAATTTTACAAAAAAACTTCACACTTCAAGGTTGGTGCTTAAAAAGAACTCAATTTGGGATTTTGGAATTTAAAATGAACATGTGCATTTGGTGTTTTCTAATATTTTTCACAAATTAATATAATTTAAAAATACATATGCACTTCTCTCGCGCTTCACAACAATCTTGAGAATCAAAAGTATTTTTGTGATATTAAGTTGTCAAAAAGATTGCCTCCACACTTCGATTTGGATTAAAAATTTAACAAATCTTGCAAGTGTGAGTGAAGCATATTGTGTACATTATCTCTCTTTGTTTTGCGAAAAATATTGATCGAGTTATAGATATGTTTGCTCACTTTTGTTTATCTTAGAGGGATTTCCTTGTGGGAAAAAGTAATCACCCAAGGGAACGACCCAACTGGCAACACACTAAATCCAAGTGACTTCCAACTGGTATATAAGTGGGGATATTGGAACAAAGGCCAATATCAAAAAGATGGTTCCAACGAGAAGGGTAGCAATGGTCTCTCGCTGCATGGTTTATCCCCCACGAATGAAATTCCTACATTAAAACCCTTGTTTAGAAAGGCCAAAATACTTATCTATTTGTTGGTGCAAGAATGTTCATTCTGAAGATGCCCCACAGTTTTATGGATTTTAGTAGAGATGGAAAGTATGCCATGGCATATTCATGGGTACTAATGCTTGGATGACCTAAGAAGTGAGTGCACTGTAAGGGGGAGCCTTTGTTGTCAAGCATCTAAGCATCCACTGGAAGTAGGCATAGTTGGACTTTTCCAAGTGGGGATTCAACAAATATAGGCTTTCATATCCATAGGTTTGTGCTTGTTCTTGGAAACAAAATTTTTTGCTTGATTGTAAACATTGGGAAAACAAACATTTAACATGAGCATCAAATCTCAAACCATTTAGGAGAATCAAATATCCTTGAACAAATTCACATTCTAGTGCTTGCCCTTGGGATTCTCATCCTTAGAGGCTTCTAAGAATTTGGATTTCATCTCAGTTTTCTCCTACTAAGGTCAAAATTAGGAAAATTTTTCCTTGATTTTCTAGAATTTCACATAATGGACTTCATGGGATGAAAGAAAATTAGGACATTGGACATCTAGTTTCAAAAGCTAATCAAGAGTTTTTTTGTGGTAAAAATAAGTCATTATGAAAAGTTAAGAAACAATTGGACCCCACACATGTTCTTGGAATCTTTTGGTCATATGGTTTTCATGCAAACATTGGTCATTTGGTTTTGAACTACTCTTAGAGAAAAGAATGTTCTTCACTATCTTAGTTTTGTAAACAAGGACCCTATTAGGTTCATTTAGGATCAAATCAAACACTTCATCCATCCCAAACATCTATCAAAGTCCATCCCACCAAACAACTTTAGATCTTTGAAAACATCATTCTAGACTTGGGTAAATCATCAAAAATAAAAATCACCTTGTTTAGTTAGGAGTGTGGGAATGCATCATTTCTCATACCTCTAGTTAAATCAACACCCTTTTGAACAAGTTCATCCTAAGATAACATCTAACATCTTATGGTTTACAATTTCATTATCCAATCAAACCAATCAAAATCAAAACCTACGTCTAGCATTGATCCAAAGTTCCTAAAATTTTAACTCCGATATCATTCACCCCTTTCATCCTTCATCTCATCATTGGTCCTAAAAAACCTTAGAGGTTCACTTTTGCAACAAGGTCGGAACACAAGAGGAACATGGAATATAAACTTTCTCCATACATCATGAGTGATCTAAGTCAACCAAACTATCAAAGCCTTACAAAACCAAGAATATCAAAATTCACATTTATACAATCCATACATGTGATCATTATGTCCTACAAACCTCAATGGTACAACAAATGTGGGTATGTCCAATCTGAATTTTGGAACACCTTTTCCTATGGTAGATTTAAATCAAATTCCAAACCTACAAATATATCAACCAAACAATCAATGCATGAGTCTTGAAAAAAACAACATTATCCCACCAAATCCATAAATACCAAATGTGAATATACCAAGTACAACTTTAGAAAACATGAACATTTTGAATCCACACTTGTTAAACTTTGGGATAGATATGTTTGTGAATCATACAAATATTTTTCAAAGTCCAAAAAAGATGTTAATGACTCCATGCTTTGATCCAAGTCAAGGTAACACCATTCAAAATCAAGGTAATATGATTCCCAACCACAAAAATGTTCAATTTCAACCTATCATGCCAAATCTAAACATCATCCCAAATTAGAACATTGTCCAAAATCAACTTTTCCATGATCCCATACAAACACCACAAGTATACATTCCAAATCTACTTGAACAAAAGCCAAATCAACTATATCAAGGGAGTCAAAATCAAAATCAAGATCAAATTTTGCTAGATCAACTTGCTTCATTTGCCAAACTAGTTGATGCATTGTTCCAAGAGACATCTCCACTCCAAAATCAATACACTCTTCCATTGGTTAAATCATGTCATCAAAGCATTGAGTTGTGTCCACAACCACATCAAGAACCATATCTCCAATGTCAATAAGTTGGATATCAAGATCAAAAACATCAACAACAAACCCAACCTCTACATCTCCAAGATCAATCATCACAAGGTCTATTTAAAGTACAAATCTCACAAGGTAACAAACAAAAATACACACCACTTGGGAAACCAATTGAATTGATCATGCAATAGTTGGTGCAACAAAAAATCATCACAATTCCCACCTATGAAAATTATAAAAAGCCCTTAGTGAAACCACCTTGGTACAATAAAAATCACCTTTGCTATTTCCATAACATCAAGGGACACACAACATTAGATTGTATTTGACTCAAAAATCTCATCCAAGACCTTATTGACCAAAAAATAATAATTATTGGGGACAATAATTTTTCAACCACTAGTGATAGCATTGACAATCTCCCCACCACAATTGTTGAAAACAAGGATCAAAATCTATCCATCAATGAGCACCTTGAAGATGTTTCTAACTCATCTAAAGATCAAATCAACATAAATCAAGAGTCACTTTTTTATCATGATAAGAATCCCTCAACAATATCTGACAATGATCTATTTCTAGGAGTGTTAACATTATTTGATCCTATAATCAATGATCCATCGACCAATGATATGTTGAAAATGTCTCTACATCACCTAATGAGTTAAAGGACATATCTCAAGAATTTATTCTAAAGCATGATCAACATCTCTCACCAAAGTCTAGCAATGGTCCTTTTCAAGACATGTTGACATCTTGCAACCTCATGGTTGTAGATATTGAAGGAATCTTCAACTCAACACTTGATCCAAGTCCACTTAAAGATCAAGAGAATATTGAGCCACTTCCCATGCCTAATGAAGATATACAAGAACCCTTTGTAAGTAATCCATCCTTTGAAACTGACCCATGTCAAGAACTTGATCCAAAGCATGTCGAAAGCAATTCTAAAATCATTCAAGATAAAAAATTCATATCTCCAAGCTACTACAATGATTTAATGGATACTCTCCTATCTATACAAGATGATTGTATCCACATAGCACATAATCCTACATCTACCCATCATATGCTTTCTTTGGATGGACATGTAGATGATCTTCATTTAGAAAAAAATTCATTTACTCTAGACATTATTACACAAAAAAGAGTAGGTTATTGATTCCTATAGTCAAACTGATTTTTCAACATCAGTATCAGATATATCCCAAGTTAAGCATTATCCACTCAAGGAAACAAGTTAGAAAAAAACAAGATATTCTAGAGTTAGCAGAACAACAAATTCCAATAACATCATCTGCAGTGGTCATTTATCAGAGAATGCTTACCAAACAACACATCTCAAAATAGGTAGAATCAAAGAACAAAGGTGCTACTACCATCATACTAGGGGCAACTATGTCTCAATCAAATCTCAACATAGGGATCACGAAGAATCCTTATGATGAAACTGATGCTAATACTACAACCAGCCATGTCATGAATCTTCATCCACCCATCATCCCATCCACGAATTGGGACCAAAATCAAAAGAAAGATTTGAGTCAAATCACAAAGAACATTATCAAATAAAAAGAAGCTAAGAAGCATATTAGAAAAATCAAATACATATGGATACCAAAAAATAAAAAGAACTATTATCCCTATCAAACTCCATTAGTCAAAGAAACTATGGGGAAAAATAAAAAAGGGAAAAGTATCCATCAAAGATGTCCACAAAGGAAAAGAAGGCTTCTCAAGTGATGTAAAAAGTGTATCAAGTAGTTGGTTCTAATTCTACGCACACTTTCATATCCACCCATCATTGCTCATCTTCCCAAGTTTGGACAGTCATAGGTTCCAAACTGCCAACCAATCCATCTTTTATCCCTAAACACACTCCATCCATGCTTCCACACATGATATCCAATTCTTACATTAACCATGTATTAGCATCCACCCTTCATCATAAGGATTCAAAAGGCACTCTATCATGATGCACACAAAAAGAAAAATTTAACTTTGGTATCAGTAAAGTAGATCAAGATCTCAAAAGTGGCATTCAAGTGCACATATCTTGGCAAAAAAACTTCTTCAGGAAGGATATCGATGGCACATTATAATAGAAGCATCTATTTCAGCACCACTAGTTGGTTCAACATGAGCTTAAAATATTTCAGAGAAATACATAAAATAATTAAATGTATGAAAATCCAAAAACAATAGAAAAGGGATTCAAAACAATAAAAAAAAAATCATCCTCTAGTGAAAACCACTACGGCAGCGCTTTGGATAGGTACGATGATGAAAACCTAGAAAACAAGTGTCAGGTGTAGAATCAAGCATCTATGTGTTCCAGTTCGGGTGGAATCATCTCATCTCATCTATAATAAATCCAACATTCCATCCATCTCATCTGTAATAAATCCATTTATCCAATCCATTTTCATCCATATCCATCCATCTTCTAAATTATCTTGATCTTGATGAAACTTTGGTGCACACTTTACACTTTCTTATGGTAAACATCTTGACATGAATCACTTTCATCGTACCTAGAATTATCTAAGCCATGAAGCATCCTCTATCTGAACCTGTTATCTTATCACAAGATAATCCTTGGCATCCTTTATGTGCTTACCATATCCATCCATCCATACATTTATCCCAGCATCCATCCATGGCATTCCATACATTGCTAGACATTAGGGGTAGATATTTACATCTTTCTTCATGTAACACCCCTAAATTTTAGATGTTTGGATCAGTAGTGTTTTCCTTGTAATGCTTTGTTATGTTTATGCTATGACTTTGGAACTTAGTTACTTTTTTTTGCAAAGTGTTAAACGATGTGAATGTTATATTTTCATATGATGTTATTTCATTCTGATGTTATCCTTATAGCATGTTTTGGATTAACTTAGAATATATTTGATATAACAATTTTTTATGCTATTGATCATATTATTGATGTTAGAATCGTCAGTTAATAATTGTGTATTGGTGAAGGGGACAGGATTGTATCACTCGCTTATGAGTGCCCTATGATTTTGAAATTTCCTCTTCATAGTGTGTTTGATCATATTATATATGTATGCATGTTCAATGCACTCTTTGTTCGCAGGTTGACAAGTACATGACATCGAATCCACTTGGTTCATAGGTTTGAGTGTGTCCATTGACCAACAGAAATCAATTGGGAGATAGTAGCTAGGTTTTATGTGTCAAGTCATCACCCTAGTCATAGTGTGTTGTTGGGTTGCTGTCGGGTTAGTTGTTTTAATTTGGTCCTTTTCACCTTGAGTATTTATTTAATTTTATATTATAGAGGTTATTAAATGGCTTGCATAGTTAAATTGATGTTTAAATGTATTTAGTTGCAATGTTGAAACATTATTTATTTTATTGCTTGATTGGATTTAATTAATAAAATTAGATTGAGTTTATTGAGTAATTAGATTAATGGTGATATATTAAATGAGATAGTTGTTTTGTCATTATTAGACATTAAGATTTAATTAAAATAAAAGTAGAAATCATGTTGGATAGTTAGAGTTAAAATTAAATAAATAAATAAATAAATGAAAATGTGTTTTTAATTTCACCTTTGAAAATTATTGATAAAGTAAATTCTTGCAAAATTTGTATTCTTTTGTTTTAAAGAATTTTGAAAAATGCATGAGATTTGAATTAGAAAGTAAAATTTGTTTTAAATTTAAAAAATTGGAAATATCCTCCAAATTTTGCAATAAACTTAGTGGGTGGGGATATTTTAGGGGTTTGACCAATTTGGGGAAAAACTCTATTTAGTAAATAGAATTTCATAATTTTGATTTTACATTTTGGGGAAGGAGTTTTTTGCTGTGGCTTTGCTTGGATTGGTGAAGGGATTGAAATTCTTGCTTGGGCTGAATTCAAAAGAGGAATTGAAAGCACCATTTTGGAGTTCTTCAAGCTTTGGAGGAAAAATCAGGTTCTTCCTTGTTTTTTTTTGGTTTTGTTTCATTTTGGAAAGAATTCAAATCCTTGTTTTGCTGTTTGAAAATCCTTAAGATGATGTTTAAATTCAATGGAAAACCCATGTCAATTGGTTCTATACTTTTAAACTCTGTTGAAATTTTGAAAATGAGATCAAAAAAGAATTCAAACAATGGTTAAATAGAAAGAAAAGCAAAAAAAATTGGCATTTAAAAACTAAGATTTAAACCCAACTGTTGCATTGCCAATTTGTTATTTTATCACAAGATTTTGTTGTGCATTTGCACAATTTGGTTGGGAATGGAGATTTTGGGTTTATGAATATATTTTGTGCTTGCATATAATTATGTATTTATTTTCTGGTAATTAAACCATGTGTTTTTTGGCAAATGTGAAGTTCTCTTCTATAATTTTTTGTGGAGAGGTTATTTTATATTTTAAAAATGTAATAAAATAATCTTTTCTTTTTTTTTAATTTTGGGGTGGGGAGGCAGGGGAGCTAGCCCCATCGCCGCCCAACCCAAGGGAGGCAAGCTGTGTGCGTAGCACATATGCCGCGCCCCCAAAGGGAGGTGGACTGTTTGCTCCACACACAAGCTACACCAAATGGGGTAGGTAGAATGTGTGCTTAGCACACAGGCCGCAGCCCATGAGGGAGGCATCCTGTGTGCTTAGCACACAGGTTGCCGCTGGTGGCTAGGGCTAGCGTGCCCTGTTTAGGGCTCGGTCCTTTTGTTTAAAAAAAATTGTTTAGTTTGTTTTTTATTATTTATTAATCTTAAAATTTTATTTTATATATGTTATAATCTATATATGTATATATATTATATATTTATATATATAATATATATTTTAATTTATGTAAATATTTTGTTTAAGGATTTAAATATACACATTATATATATATGAAATATATATAATATGTATATGTTAAATACTAATGAATTAATTTTAATTAGTTGGATTACAATATAATATCTTTCTTTAGGCAGATATTTAATGTATTTTAATATTTAAAATAGGAATTTTTAATATGGTTATCTCATCTTCATAGTTGAAATAAAAGGGACTTTTTAATCATATTTATTTAAAAAAAATTGATTTTAAAATCAAATATCTTTATTTAGAAATTTAATTTTGATTACTATGAATAGTCAGGAAATCTTAGAATATAAAAAATATATTTTAGAGGCATATGTTTAAATGACATGTTAATATTTAAAATAGGAACTTTGAAATGATTATCTCATTTGTATAGATGAAATGAAGTTGATCTTTAATCAAATGTTTTTATTTAAAAATATTGTTTTTAATCATTTAGTATGACTGAGCAAATGAAATTAGATTATTAGTTTAAAATTCCTTTAAGTTGTCAATGTGATATGATTACTTTGAGTATGAATGAATAATGTTGATTATTTAATTAATTTCATGTACTATACCAGTTCTTGGCTTGGGTTTAGGAAACCCGAACATTAGTTTATTGAGTTGCTGAAAATACTTTTTAAATAAGGTTTTGTTCCTTCTTGATGTTGGGGAAATGGAGTTAATTGTCTAGTAAGTCTTCTAGAGGAGTTCTCTAGTTTGGGATGTTTTAGGTAGTGGTTTGATTTGTGAATTGCCTTGGGAAATGTGTTGAGTTGTATCATGTTGTTCACCCAGTTTTCTTAGACAGGGATGGTTTGTGCCTCCTTGGGATTAGGAGAGGGTTATGTAGTTTGTGCCTCCTTTGGAAGGAGTGGGTTTTGTATTTTGGTTTCCTCCAGTGTTTGGAGAGGGTTTTGACCTTGTTGCCTCTAGTGTTTGGAGAAGGTTTTGACCTTTGTTGCATCCAATGGCTGGAGTGAGTTTTCTTTATTTGTTTCCTCCTTAGATTGGAGAGGTTGTCTTATCTTGTTACCATTATGGGTTATACCACATGTGTTGTCGATAGGAGAGTGGCTCTCTGTGGGGGTTCAACACACAAAGGAGTGCCAACATAACTCACTTAGGGTTTAAGTAAGTGATAACTTAAAAAGAACTAATGAAAAAATCTAAAACTAATTAAGATAATTAATGCCTCTCTCATAACTCATTAGCTTTTAAGGTTTGAGATGAGACGAGAAGCGTAGTTGGTATGAAGGTCCGGCGGTTGGTAGAGTTGAGCCAGGATAACCCAAGATGTGGGATCAGTTGCCTAAGACAATTGAGTCTTGGTAACTCGTAGTAAATTTCATGTGATACTCTCTCTATGTCAACTAGAAGTTAGTTTGTTGTACTGCATTAGTGATCCTTTTTCTCTGGAAGCATTGTAACCTTTGTGTTAAGTGTTGTTGTACTTGTATCCTTTTCAGTTCAGTTATGTCATAGCCTGTGTCTTGAGGTAGATGTTCTTGTGTTGGATTCCTTGTTACTATCTCCTAGCACAGGGGGTGAGCCTTTTGGTATCACATGGTTGGGTGGAATGTGCACCTTAATCCATTGGTTCGTCTTCTTGTTTGTGCAGATGATATTTCTAGTTGGAGAGCTCGTGGGATCCAGTTTCTCTTCTTGTTGTATTCTTTCTGAAATTATTGTAATTCTTTTGCCCCTCATTTGTTATCGAGGTGGAATTTGTAATATGTAATCATGCTTATTGGCTGTATCTCATTTGGGGAATGAGTGTTGTAATCTTTTTGTCAACTATATTATTGGAATCAAGTGGTATCTCTTTTTCTTTGATGTAAATTATTATGTATGGATTGTATGTGAACTTTATTGGTTAAGTGATTAAATGTTATGGTTAATTCATGTATCTTTTTTGGGTTTAAGTAACTCATTCTTGTAACTTTAGGGGATTGGGTGGCAATGGTTAGTGAACTTGCATAATAATTGTTTTGTTCTTAAGCAAAAAAAAAATTAGTTCATTTTTGTAGTAAATTGCAACTTCCCCTAGGGTTGCGTGGTGGGGTGCTACACATGGTATCAGAGCCCAAGTTTAAACACTGGGAGCTCTGGGATAATGTGGACCCATTAAGCTGTTAGTTGCATAGGTCTATACTCTGGGCACTATGAGCCATTGTGTTGACCTATATGCTCTATTCGGTAGTTATGTTTTCCTTTTGGGTTGATCTCACTTGTCTACCTAGAAGTTGTTGTGAGGTGGTGTAGGTCCAATGGTGTAGGAAGCCAGTGGAAAGGATAGGATCCTCAGTGTAGTGCGTAATGCGCCAATATCCTTCCTACTAGAAGAATGCATTATGGACAATTGTGTAGTGTGTGAATTTGGTTTGTTGTGTGTGGTGGATGACAACCAGCTTTGTTGTTATGTCTGCCCTTGCATGTCTTCTTGCGCTTTACCTCATTGTGCAAGTGATTGCCTAATTGACCCTATGTGGTTTTGGAATTGCTTAGCATGTTATATTGTTTTGAAATTATGAATATGGTAATAGAAAATGAATGATCATGTTGTTAGTTCATAGAGATTTGTGCATACTCTCATATTGTTGATGCATTTGTGTGAAAGTGGTTGTGTGATAATGAAACCATGATTGCATTCATTCCTATGATAGAACTGTAAATATCTCTTGCCTTCTCTCTCTTCCCATTGGTTAATGAAGGTGTTTGTCCTTGAGTGTGTGGTGTATTGAAGCCCATGGTATGTTGTATCTTATGAGAATATGCTTATGTATTCATGAAGGTTGATTTATTAGATCGAACCTTGGGTAAAGGACCTAAGTCCCCAAGTTGCATTCATAATCATGGAAAATGTATAATATGAATAGAAAATTGCTTTGTAGTAAGTAAAAGTTTAGAGAAAAGGGATTAGGGAAACCATTGCATGTTAATGATAATTGCATAATAGGTGCATCTTGTTGGTGAGGCATATAGTCACCAACTTTATTGTTGAGTCTTAAGAAATCATGTAGAACTGTTAAATTATTGTACCTGGATTCAAAATGCAAAATGTTAAATGAATGTTGAAGTGATAATGCTGCATACCTTGTCCTAAGTAAACATTGTAATGATATCACACTATGTGTGGCCTTGTGAGGATTCCCGATTATTTGAATTGGTGCATATGTGTATTGTGTATGTTAATCCATGGGTATGTGTTTTGGAGATGTGGTTGGTGGTTGCTTCACCATGTTGGTTGTATAGATTGAAAGTGTGCTTGGTTGTGTTGATTTTAGCATGGGTTGATGTGGTTTTATGTTGAGGTATGGAGTGGTTTAGTTTTAGAACCATTGTTTATGTGTGTATTTTAATGATACTGTACTAGGGGTATTTGTAGGCTTCTAGGAGTAAGCCTGACCCTAGGGGGGAGGATGTAACACCCCTCCATTTTGGATGTTTGGATCAGCAGTATTTTCCTTGTAATGCTTTGTTCTGTTTATGCTATGACTTTGGAACTTGGTTACTTTTGTTCGCAAATTGTTAAACAATGTGAATGTTATATTTTGATATGATGTTATTTCATTATGATGTTATCCTTATAGCATGTTTTAGATTAACTTAGAATATATTTGATTTAACGATGTTTTATGCTATTGATCATATTATTGATGTTAGAATCATCAGTTAATAACTATGTATTGGTGAAGGGGATAGGATTGTATCACTCGCTTGTGAGTGCCCTATGATTCTGAGATTTCCTCTTCATGGTGTGTTTGATCATATTATATATGTATGCATGTTCGATGTACTCTTTGTTTGTAGGTTGACAGGTACATAAAATTGACTCCACCTGGTTCACAGGTTTGAGCATGTCCATTGACCAACAAAAATAGATTGGGAGATAGTAGCTAGGTTTTCCGTGCCAAGTCGTCACCCTAGTCATAGTGTGTTGCCAGGTTGTTGTCAGGTTAGTTGTTTTAATTTGGTCCTTTTCACCTTGAGTATTTATTTAATTTCATATTATAGAGGTTATTAAATGGATTGCATAGTTAAATTGATGTTTAAATGTATTTAGTTGCAATGTTGAAACGTTATTTATTGTATTGCTTGATTGCATTTAATTAATAAAATTAGATTGAGTTTATTGAGTAATTAGATTAATGGTGATTTATTAAATGAGATAGTTGTTTTTTCATTATTGGACATTAAGATTTAATTAAAATAAAAGTAGAAATCATGTTGGATAGTTAGAGTTAAATTAAAATAAATAAATAAATAAATGAAAATGTGGTTTTAATTTAACTTTTGAACATTATTGATAAAGTAAATTCTTTGCAAAATTTGTATTCTTTTGTTTTAAAGAATTTTGAAAAATGTATGAGATTTGAATTAGAAAGTAAAATTTGTTTGAAATTTAAAAAATTGGAATTATCCTCCAAATTTTGCAATAAATTTAGTGGGTGGGGATATTTTAGGGGTTTGACCAATTTGGGGAAAAACTCTATTTAGTAAATAGAATTTCATAATTTTGATTTGACATTTTGGGGAAGGAGTTTTTGGCTATGGCTTTGCTTGGATTGGTGAAGGGATTGAAATTCTTGCTTGGGTTGAATTCAAAAGAGGAATTGAAAGCACCATTTTGGAGTTCTTCAAGCTTTGGAGGAAAAATCAGGTTCTTCCTTGTTTTTTTTGGTTTTGTTTCATTTTGGAAAGAATTCAAATCCTTGTTTTGTTGTTTGAAAATCCTTAAGATGATGTTTAAATTCAATGGAAAACCCATGTCAATTGGTTCTATACTTTTAAACTCTGTTGAAATTTTGAAAATGGATCAAACAAGAATTCAAACAATGGTTAAATAGAAAGAAAACCAAAAGAAATTGGCATTTCAAAACTGAGATTTAAACCCAACTGTTGCATTGCCAATTTGTGATTTTATCACAAGATTTTGTTGTGCATTTGCACAATTTGAGCTAGAATGGGGATTTTGGGTTTATGAATATATTTTTAGCACGCCAGCATGAGGTGTCCCTTTGTGCTTAACACACAAGTACCTGGGTGGCTAGGGCATGCTTTATTCAACTTTGTTTAAAAAATTCATTTTGTTTTTTTTATTATTTATTAATATTAAAATTTTTATTTTATATATATATATATATATATATATGTATATATATATATATTATACTATTTGCATATTATAATATATAATATGTATATATATTATATATTTGTATAATATACTAATGAAATATATATATATAATATGTATATGTTAAATACTAATGAATTAATTTTAATTAGTTGGATTATAATATAATATCTTTCTTTAGGCAGATATTCAATGTGTTTTAATATTTAAAATAGTAAGTTTTAATATGATTATCTCATCTTCATAGTTAAAATAAAAGGGACTTTTTAATAATGTTTATTTAAAAATAAAATTATTTTAACATCAAATATCTTTATTTAGAAATTTTATTTTGATTACTATGAATAATCAGGAAATCTTAGAATATAAAAAATATATTTTAGAGGCATATGTTTAAATGATGTGTTAATATTTGAAATAGGAACTTTGAAATGATTATCTCATTTGTATAGATGAAATGAAGTTGATGTTTAATCAAACGTTTTTATTTAAAAATATTGTTTTTAATCATTTAGCATGACTAAGCAAATGAAATTAGATTATTAGTTTAAAATTCCTTTAAGTTGTCAACGTGATATGATTACTTTGAGTATTAATGAATTATGTTGATTATTTAATTAATTTCATGTACTATACTAGTGCTTGGCTTGGGTTTAGGAAACCCGAACATTAGTTTATTGAGATGCCGAAAATGCTTTTTAAATGAGGTTTTCTTCCTTCTCGATGTTGTTGAGTTAATTGTCTAGTAAGTCTTCCAGAGGAGTTCTCTAGTTTGGGATGTTTCAGGTAGTGGTTCGATTTTTGAATTTCCTTGGGAAATGTGTTGAGTTGTATCATGTTTTTCTCCTGATTTTATTGAATGGGGATGGTTTGTGCCTCCTTGGGATTAGGAGAGAGTTATGTAGTTTGTACCTCCTTTTGAAGGAGTGGGTTTTGTATTTTGGTTTCCTCCAGTATTTGGAGAGGGTTTTGACCTTGTTGCCTCTAGTGTTTGGAGAGGGTTTTGACCTTTGTTGCCTTTAGTGGCTGGAGTGAGTTTTCTTTATTTGTCACCTCCTTGGATTGGAGAGGTCATCTTATCTTGTTACCATTGTGGGTTATACCATGTGTGTTGTCGATAGGAGAGTGGCTCTTTGTGGGGATCTGGCACACAAAGGGGCACCAGGGTAACTCACTTAGGGTTTAAGTAAGTGATAACTTAAAAAGAACTAATGAAAAAATCTCAAACTAATTAAGATAATTAATGCCTCTCTCATAACTCATTCACTTTTAAGGTTTGAGATGAGACGAGAAGTGCAGTTGGTATGAGGGTCCGGCGGCTGGTAGAGTTGAGCCCAGATAACCCAAGATGTGGGATCGGTTACCTAAGATAGTTGAGCCTAGGTAACTCATAGAAAATTTCATGTGACACTCTCTCTATGTCAACCAAAAGTTAGTTTGTTGTACTGCATTAGTGATCCTTGTTCTCTAGAAGAATTGTAACCTTTGTGTTAAGTGTTGTTGTACTTGTATCCTTTTCAGTTTAGTTATGTAATAGCCCGTGTCTTGAGGTAGATGTTCTTGTGTTGGATTCCTTGTTACTACCTCCTAGCACAGGGAGTGAGCCTTTTGGTATCACATGGTTGGGTGGAACATGCACCTTAATCTGTTGGTTCGTCTTCGTCTTCTTGTTTGTGTGGGCGAGATTTCTAGTTGGAGAGCTCATGGGATCCAGTTTTTCTTCTTGCTATATTATTTTTGAAATTATTGTAATTATTTTACCCCTCATTTGTTATCGAGGTGGAATTTGTAATATGTAATCATGCTTATTGGATTTATCTCATTCGGGGAATGAGTGTTGTAATCTTGTTGTCAACTATATTATTGGAATCAAGTGGTATCTCATATTCTTTGATGTAAATTATTATGTATGGATTGTATGTGAACTTTATTTGTTAAGTGATTAAATGTTATGGTTAATTCATGTATCTTGTTTGGGTTTAAGTAACTCAGTCTTGTAACCTTAGGGGATTTGTTGGAAATGGTTAGTGAACTTGCATAATATTTTTTTTGTTCTTACTAAAATAAAAAATAGTTCATTTGTGTAGTAAATTGTGACTTCCCCTAGGGTTGTGTGGCGGGGCGCTACACTTTGGGATTAAACCTTGATCTATGTCCTCCAACTTATGTGGTGATCCGAACATTGGTAAATGTAAAATCAAATTGGTCAATCATTTGTGATCCAAAATCCAAATCACTAGCCCATGGAATATTTTGAAAAGAAGATGTTCCTTATCAAGTTTTATACTTCTTCGCACATCGATCCAAATAATAAATATCAGGCACATCTAACGTGTGCTTTAGTTCACATAAAATTATTCAAACATCTTTTGTTTCAAACCAAGCTTCAAAATCCTAATCAATCAAATCCTTGCATTGTTGTGTATCCTCAACAATGTTATCATCATTAATCTTGATCAATCAAATCCTTGCATTATTTTTTATCCTCAACAATGTTATCATCATTAATCCCTTATCATCTTGGGATATCCATCATAATCCTTGTGTTAACACTATCCTTGCACCGTTGTTTACATCAACAATGTTATCATCATTAGTCCATCGATGCGATCAATCAACCTTAGCTTGGTTTTCAACAAAATCTCAAAGCAGAGCACTAATATAATCACATTTCCATATCTAAAATGTCAAAATCATGTGGAAAATCCAAAAACATTTAGAAAATCAAAAAATCCAAAAATATTTAGAAAACCAAGAAAATTCAAAAAAACATCCAAAACATATCAAAATCCGAAAACACTCATAAAAGTTAGACAAGCATCAAAAACATGGCATCCAAAATACGTCGTCTCTGAGCTTAAACGTAAGCAAGGCTAATCTTTAATTAGCCCCCGAGACACAAAAACAAGAAAACATTCGAAAAAGACACAAAATCCAAAAACATTCATAAAATCTCATGAAACACAAAAAAATTGGAAAATTTGAAAATCAAAACATTTGTAAAATCTCAAAAATACCAAAAAAAGCCTCAAAACAGTTCAGAAAACTCCAAACAAATCCAAATATTTGATAAAATCCATCCGCCTCATCTCACTTACACCCGTAATAATCAATCATCCATAATAAATCAATTGTCACACTCATCCTTTGGCAATAAAAATAGAAACAACCACAAGAATTAACAAAATCAAACTTAAAATGCAAAATCAAAATTGCAACAACAAACGTTTAAATGCAAAATCAAACTCTTGATCATCTACAAACATGTCAGTCAACCTTATATCAACTTCCTTTTGAACAACCTATCAACTTTCCACCATCCACTAACATGTCCTAGAATGCATCCTTCCTACAATGAGCATTATCTTTGGAAATCACTTTGGATAAACAAAATGGCATGCCGCCATCCACTAACATGTCCTAGGATGTATCCTTCCTACAATGGGAATTATCTATTGGCAATCATTTTGGTTCTTACCCTAAACAAAACAAATCCCTTTTTCTAGAGGTATGAAGAACATTGACTTGTTTGTGTGCTTGATCTTTTCTTTTTGATTTATCTTAGTTCACTCATTCCAATGACCTCTCGATGATATATAATCAAAGAGATTTAGAGAGAAAGGAATGGGTCATCAATCATTGTATTTTTGTCTGTTGTGCTTGTTGGACATTCTTATTGGACAAGAATACTCCTATCTCTTTGTCGAGTCAAATTCCATTGCACTAGGTGCAATTCCATCCTAGTTCTTTATGCCTTGATGCATCATGCTTATGTTTGTTATCAAACATAAGGTAAGTAGCCCTTTTAAAGTCCCAATCCTTATAATAAAATCATCTATCTCTCATCACCATCTCTAATAAAGTTGGCTTGTTGAATCCTCTTATCATCATCTCATTTCTTCTTTCTTCTCTCTGTGCTAACAGTTAATCATCATTGCCAATGCATCCATCCTACATCCACAAACCCTCAACATGCAACATATCATTCACATGCATGCCATCATCATAATATAGATATTTTAGTCTAAGCATCTCAGAAAACATGCATTTGCATAAAACATCCATTGCATAATCATATAGGCATAATCACATCATCCATCTCAAATGTAGTGCATCATCATTTTAAGTTGTTTAGAATAATTTAGATTGGTTATTCTAAGCATCACGAAACCATCTCATTTGCATCATCATCATAACCATCCATATGTCCATATTGAACCTCTTTGTTGTGAGATCAACCCTAAAATCAAACTTTTCGCTAAATCTCTCAAGGGGGCAATGTACCAATTTATACTTCTTTCCACTGGGGCATATGAAAAAATAAAATAAAAATTAAATTTTGATCATGGCAAGTTTATTCTTTCAACCAGTGCAGCAACTACATTGCTTCAAAGAGGTACAAAATGTAGACATGCAAAATTGACATCATGCATTCCTCATATTTAATTAAATCATATTCCCCCATCAATTAAATAAATCATGTTTATTTGATTTATCTCCTAAGGTTATCTCTTTAATTAAATAAATCATTTTATTTAATTATCTCCTAAAGTTTCTTCATTTAATTAAATCAAATGTATTTAATTAAATGGCTAATGTCCATTATTCCCTCCCATTTTATTTAAAATCTAAATCAAATGTCATGTCAACTAATCTCTGTCTAAAGTTAATTAAGTCATGATTAACTTCTAATACTAATCCTCTTTTCTCTAGCTTTTGCCACTTGCACAATAAATCATTTACTTTGATTTATTAATTCTTCTAATTTCCCTCAACATGGCATAAAAAGAGAATATTATTCCAAATTTGAAAATCCCTCCAAAAGAGATGTGTCCTTCCAACAAGGCATTTAACTCCCCTCTTACATGTCTCCTACTTGGCATTTAAGACCCTTTCTTCTCCCTCCAACAAGCCAAATTTCAAATTTGAAAAGCCACCTAACAACATTTTTCATGCGCATTGACAAAAATGTGCTCAACCCTCATCCTCTCACATTTTTCCAAGTGGCATCTTGTCATTGGCTCAAGGTTAGTCCCACATTCATACATTTTACCTCTTCTTCTCTCAATATTATCTATAAATAAGAGGTTTCTCTTCTCATTTAAGGGACAAAATCTTATGCACAAGTCTAGTATCCATAATTTCAATACACAATCTTCATTGTCATAGCATCTTCAAGGAATTTTTATCATTGAGCTTGTCAAGGGCTACTTTTTGTATCAAAGTAGCACCAATCCACTATGGGATATGTATACTTCATGTTCTCATATGCTTTGCTTATTTTGTTATTTATTTACATTTTGAAACAAGTTGAAATATCTCATAGGGATGTTGAACTTTTGCTTTGTTTTAAAATACTAACAATGCTAATAGTTGTATGTTGGAGTTCTTTTAAGACATCTATAGATTTTAGGCATCCACACCCTTCAGATAACAACTCTACATTCAAATGCAATAAGGGTTTAATATGGAACAAGAAATATTTTTGAGGGTTCCATCATGTCTAAAGCATGTAAATGAAAAAAAAAAAAATTGTTGATGTGATATGAAATATCATTAAAAATTACATTAATTTATTAGGATAAATTATGATGGCTTAAGGGAATAAAATTTGTGAATTTTCCCAAGGAAACCAAATATTTTTAAGATAAAATTATACTATTTTCCAAAATTTACATTTAGGAGACCTAATTAATAACATATGATAGCTTAAAAGGGGTCCTAAGTATCAAGTTTTAAAAGGATCCATGGCTTAACTATCCTAGGAAAAAATTATGGCTTTAGGATTTATGGTTTAGGGTTTGAGGTTTAATCCCCTTAAACCATTTTCTTAAAAATCCCCTTAAACCATTCAATATAAATGACCTAATTGAATACAAATGAAAAAATACCTAAGAATCATTTATATCTAAGGCATGTTACAAATTAAAAAAAAAAAAAAATTGTTAATGTGATGTGAAATCTCATTAAAAATCACCTTAAATTAGGATAAATTATGATGGCTTAAGGGATCGTAATAAGATGGCTTAATGGGATGAAATTTGGTGAAGATGCCCAAGGCAGCCAAATTTCATTAAGTTAAATATATATTATTTTTAAAATGTATATTTAAAGGATGTAATTATGATAACATTGTGATAGTAGTTTTTTATGTTGATGATCATATTATCATCAATATTAAAGCCAAATAAATTTTAAAAAAACTAAGTATATTAAAACAATTCTAAGTATCACAAACTAAGTACATATCAAAACAATTCTAAAAAACTTGAAAATGTGTGAATGTAATCCATCATAGATATTTACCTCTAAAACTTTTACTTAAAAAACAACCAATTAAAAATTCAATACAATATTAGTTAATAGATTATTTAATATTTGTTACTAATTTTTGTCTCATCATTATACAATTATATTTATAAATTCAACACTAAAAATATGCATCCAGCCAAATTCTTTATAAAAATAAGATCATTTTTGGTGTGAAATGTAAAATTAAACAAAATTCTATAAGATCATTGTCTTAATAAAGTGTTGCACCTCTCTATTGCATCTCTTCATTTCTCTGTGTTTTTATTTTCATAATAGGATTGTCTCCTCTCCCCTAGCTATTGATGATGCTCTTCTAACTCCACATCAATGGACCTAATGACATCAACAAAATTTTGCATCTTAGATGCAAAATGTGTCAAATCTCATGGAATATATTCTTCATTCTGAATAGTGTTGATTTAATCCTAAATGGATATAACATTCACATCGATCCATGTTCACAAGCAAGAACCATTGAATGTAGGTGGTGGAGCTGGGGGATTATGAGGTGGAGTGGGTGCAGGTGGAGGTGGAGGGGTTGGAGATGGAGGGCATGGAGGTCAGTTACATATATCATCAATATTGAATTGATGCATGATTTAGATATAAATGAACCTGCATTAAATTTGTAATTTCAATATGTAAGATGCATGTTTGAAAATCCCCTTAAACCATTCAATATAAATGAACTAATTAAACACAAATGAAGAATGTGTAAGGATAATTTATTTCTAACACATGTAAATGAAAAAAAATCAATGTGATGTGAAATCTCATTAAAATTTGCATTATCTTAGGAGAAATATTGGTGGCTCGAGGGGTCCTCATAGGATGGCTTAAGGGTATCTATGAGTTAACATCCTAGGAAAAAATTATTATTGGTTGAGATACTCATGATATAACTATAATGTTATTTGGATTTTGAAACATAAAAGGCTTCCAAAATGAATTCCTTTGAAATGATGGACTTGCTAGAACCTCAAATTGTTGAAGCTTGGGTGGCCCTTAGAATCATGGACTTGCAAGTTAGTGAAAAATTTAGTGATCATTAAGGAACATGAAAAATATGCATAGATCCTTTAAATTATACCTATACTATGCAATGCCATTGAATCATTTAGTAAACCAGTTTTTCTTCACAAAATAATATTTTCTTGTGCAACAGTTGATTGAGATAGTTCTTGTTTTGACTGGCCATCCTCTCATGAAATATCATTCATATTATAATCTCGCACGATCTTATCACGAGAACACTTCATCCTCACATTTCATGAGAATCCTCTCTTGAAATGTTTGAGGCCTTAACACCCCTAACAAGAGGAAGGTGGTTTTTAACTTCCTCATATCTTCCCTTATAGATGTGGTTATTTTCTATGAAATCAAGTTGTTTGATGAGTATACTTTTGACCTCATTTATTTAATGGGAAGGCTCTAGTCTATAGTTTAATCACTAAATATTGAATGTATGTTATTGTTAAATTTGGTTGCCTTGGGAAACTTGACCAAATTTGGAGAACTTCTTTGATCCTCTAAAGACATGTTGTATTAGGACCCCTTAAGACATCAATTTAGGGTTTAGGATAATAGGATGGCTTAAGGGGGTCAATATTTTTGATTGATCACATATGCAAGAACATTATTTTATCAATATTTTTGAATTTATGAATAGATTATCCATTTCCTTAGATAAATTCTATGATCAAGGAATAAAGCATAGAACTATAAACTATCCCACTTTTGAAAATTTAGGATAATATCTATGGTCTACCCTTGAATTTATTGAAATGCATATATTTAGAGAAAATCAAAATGTTTTTTAACAAGTTTTTGGAGCTAGATCTTAAAATGGTTATTCAATCCTTGATTAATATTGGTAATTTCTATTCCTTCTCTAATCATCTTCAAAGTCTATGAATGAAAGGAGTATTTTTAATGCAATCACATACAGAAGGAGAAAGGTATTTCTTTATGGGGCAGAAAGTGATTGAATTAACCTAAGCATAATCATATGAAGAGGTACAACACAATTCATTTCAAATAGATTATACATATGTTAATATGTTAGAGAGTGGGTGTTTGTTAATATGAAAATATATAATTAATAAATTAAATATTGAACTTGATGAATATATACATAATAATGTAATGAAAATGTTATAGAGTCCAAGAATATAGAAAGCCACAATATAAATTTATTTAAATAATATATACGCCTCAATGGAAATAAATAAGAACATAATTAGATGTATGAAAACGTCCCAGGCATATGCAAATCAACATATATGAATCCTAAATACATGATCCATACAACTTGATGGTAATTTACAAAAATAACATCATTAGTAAGAATAATATAATATAAAATACAAAATGCATATCAAAATGAGGTACAAATTACTAGGGCCAAGTATAGTATGTACAAAATAGCATTATTTAAAGGTATCTAAAATCTAGGGGATCCCAAATTGTGTAATTATTATCTACCATATAGATGTGAGGTGTTGAAAGTCCCCATCAAGTTCTTTATCAAAGAACATCTCACTAACATTAGAGATAAATTGGGTAGAGAAAATGTTATTGATTTTTTTGTATTCATATTATCTAGCCACTACACATTCATAGAAGTTGGTCTAGGGTACATGTCCAAATAACCAATAATGACAAGATTTTGAATGTGAAAAAATAAGGTCCTCTAATAGGTGTCTTGGACTATTATAGAATAAGGTGAATTTTTTTCTCACCTAATCGATGAAAAGGAATTTTCTCTATGCTTCTTGAGGATGTGGTTAAATATGCATATAACTATACTTACATACAAAAATATATATGTACATATACCTATATACATATCTACATATATAAAAATACACATACTTACATGTACATGTACATACATACATATACACATGTGGATACATATATACATTCTTAATTATATCTATGTACATGTGTATATGTATGTATTTATGTATTTAATGTTCAATGAAAAAAAGATATATACATATCTACACATACAAAAATACACATACTGTTAGGAATTGCATGGAGAAAATATCAATTAAATGCAAATAAAGATTAAACAAACAAATGAAAAACACAAAAATAATAACAACAAGAGACAATATTTAATGTAGTTCACCCAAACTTGGGCTACCTCCACCAACATAGAGTCCAATATTATTATTTAGTAAATCGAACCGATTACAACCAATAATCCTTTCAACTCAATACCGTTGCAAATGCTACAATACAATGTCAACAAAAACCTTAGACCTCACAAGGGGTGCTGCCCCTTGACCCCATCTTGGGGACGCCACCCCAAAACTCTCGTTAAATAATTTGGGGGGAAACTATGCTGATAAAAGTAAGGAAAATTTAACCTTTGAGTCTAATTATGCTCCATATACCAACACATACTTACATACATACATAAATACGTGTACATACATGTATATACACATGTGCATACATATGTACATTCTTAATTATATGTATACATACATATATGTAGATGCATATATATATGTAGATGCATATATATAATTAAGAATGTATGTATGTACAAATAAGAATGCATGTATGTGCATGTATATATAGTATTTTGAAACCATCTTTCAATGGTTTTAAAATAGATAAATTAAGAGTTTTTATTTCATATTTTAGAGTTTAAAAATGTATACATAGTGAAGTGTAGGAAAAAGTATCCCTTTTCACATTTAATTTGGAAATAATTAATAATAAAATGACCATAATGATGCCTTAATTTAGTGTAGTAATATTTTTTTCATATTCATGTTAAGTTTAGGGCCCTTTTAAATTAAATAGACTTAATTGTACCTTTATTTTGGTGTTGTAAAGTGTACCTTTACACTTTCACATTAATATAGGGCTTTATTAATTGATTGAGGTTAATTTTCTTCATTTGGCCCCTTTAATTCAAATTTAAGCCTAATTAAATGTAATTTCAAAGGGATAAAATCCAAAATTTATAAATTCCATTACACAAAACTTAACTTTGGAAGATGTGTGTCCTAGGTAAGTTTCTTAGGACCCATTTTCAATAGGGTGAATGGGTCCTCAATTAGACCTAGGACACTAATTTTACATAATGTTCAACCTTGACTAATGTGCGTCCTAGGTAAGTTGCCTAGGATCCATTCACCATATGGTCAATGGGTCGTCACTTAGACCTAGGAACCCCCTTTAAATATGATTTTGGTGGTATTTTAAGGTTTAAATTTCAAATTTCACATGTCGGATTTTGGGATCTGATAATTGGATAATTAAGAAGGAAGCCTATAACTCTAAGTTTCACATTAATTTTTACCCTAGACAAGAAATAGAATTTTACATGAGATCAAATATTCATATTCAAGAGAAAGGAGCAAGCAAGAGTGAAGTCTTGGAGTAGAATTTTAGTGATATTGCAGGTCTTCAAGCTCATTTGATCAAAGATCAAGCATTACTAAAGAATTGGTGATATATTTTGTAATTAAGGAAAAAACTTAGGTTAGCATGAAATCAAGTGCATAAACAAAACCCTAGCTAAACAATGAAGTACAATGGAGTAAAAATGTATTAAAAAAAGAAAGATTTACCAAAAATTCTTCATTCCCTCCATGATTGACCTTCATTTCCCCTCTTCATTTGCTACAAAATGGTTTTTTCCCTCATATTTTTAATGAGCAACTATGAGTATGACTAAGACCTAAGCAAGTATTGAATGATTTATACTATTGTTGCAATTTTCAAGTATGTAAGTATGAAGCAAGCCTAAATTCTAAAGCATAAAATAGTCAAGCATAAAGTGTATGAAGTGTTTAGTCAAGAGATTAAGATATGTCCAATTGATGTTAAAATTTCCTTTTTTTATAAAAAAGCCAAGTTTAGATGAATGGCCAAGATTGTCAGATGAGACATGCCCTAAGATCAAGGGTTGAAATTAAATGTGAAAACCATCAATTAGCATTAGGGAAACATTAGGGTAAATTTGAAATGAAGGGTTGAGATTTTATTTTAGAAAAATAAAATCAAAGGTCAAGAATGCATGTGACTAGGAGATTTTGGACATAGAAAAAGAGACTACTAGAAAATAATTTAAAATTATTTAATTTAAAAGGCTGAGTTGACCTCTTGAATTAAAAATTAATTTAATTCAAAAGTGGTGGGGTCATGTGATAGTAAATAATGATTTTAAATTATTTACTTGGTGGGAAAAATAGAAAGTGGGTAATTTCAAATAAATGATTTTATTTAAAATTAGAAAAAATGTCAATAAGATAATTAAATAATTAATAATTATTATTTAGTTATGGAGAAATTGACAAAGTGGGCAATTAAATAAATAAGAGGAATTTATTTAATTATAAGAAGACATAAGGAATTAATGACGTATTTAAATAAATAAATAAAGTTTATTTATTTAAATAATCAGGAAGGAAATAGTTAGGAATTATGACATTAGTGCATAATCAAATAATTTAGTTATGTGAGGAGGATGTTTGACATAGGAAAATGTGGTTTGCAGGTCTAGGAAAAATTTTATGTGTCTAAATTTTTCCCCTCTTTGTCATGATGGATTTTATCACATTGTGACAAAGAAAATTAATCAAAAATATGTACCAGTGTGAAAATGAGGAGAGGAAGGATGACAAGGAGGTAGTGGTGTTCCCCCTCGAGAGGACATGTGAGTTCAAAAAAACACGAGTGCGCTCTCAAAATGGATGAGAAGGCTAGAAGATGAAGGAAAAAAACATAGGGTAAAATAGATAAGGATGATGAAGATGCAAAGCATAAGAAATGTTAGAGTAGAAAATATGAATGGTAGCATGTAATAGATGGATGTTAGGATAGAAGACATGTAGGTTAGTATTAGAAAGAGACCTTCAATATTTTCTGGAAAGTACTAATAGATGTTGCTTTAATCATCATTGGGTGGTAAAATGTGACAAATGGACAACAAACACCATGGTATGACATAGACCAAGGTGTACAAAGTCATCCTCTTGAAAAATAGATAGTCATAGACAAGGAATGTCCTAACTCATACTAAGGGAAAAGTTGCCCCATTCTTTTTATCAAGACAAACCAAAGACAACAATCAAGGAAAAATAGGTCATGAGATGTCATCGCACCTCTAAATCCTTCATGGTACATCCTCGAGGTAGCTAGCAACATGACCAAGAGACAAAAAAAAAAAAAGATAAGATAAAATAGACCAGAAAAATAAAGAGCCATTCAATGTGTTTGCCAATATTTATTTGTTGAAGGTTGATTGCTTGACGGTTTTGACAATTTGATGATTTGATACTCTGACAGTTTTAACGATTTGACAATTCGATAGTGTTGATGGTTCCTATCATAAAGGACACATCTTGAAAAGGAAAATGACATTTTGACGATGTCCAAGTCCAAGAAGGACACATCTTGGAGGGGGCCATAGAGTGACGAGATTGACATTGTTTTGGAAATTTTATTGATTTGTGACTTGATGAATGATCGGAATATGTTGTCTGTTGGTTCACAATTTGAATGCTAATGTTTTGAATGATTGTCTCATGTCCAATTTTTACTATGTATGACTTATTGAATGACATGACGAACCCTAAGATATTGACCTACTGGGCCTCAAGGGCTCATCAACTAAAGGCCTTGCCTATGCTATGCACTCAGATACCTTGTAGTTGGAAGAATTATAATATGGTCTCCAAGGACTATGTCATATAGGGATAATGAGGCTATGAATGTAATGGTATGATAGTTCATGGATAGTGTATGACCAAAGGGTAGACATGTCAAGATTTTTCCCAAAGCATGATTTATGTTTGTACCCCAGTCTTTATCAAGATCAAGGCAGGCAGGAAGAATAGATGGAAATTCCAGGCTTAGATGGATAGATGGAAATTTCATGAGGAAGGGATGGAAGATGAGATGACTTTCCCCTAAGTGTAAAACTCCACATAGATAATTTCTCTTACACATGATGCTGTTTTCTAGGTTTTCATCATGGTAGTTATCCAAAGAACCAAAAAAATGTTTTCAATATTGGATAAATTTTTTCTCTTTACTATTTTGTTGACTTTTTTTTGGTATTTTTATATAGACGGGATGTCTTGGATGCTCATTGATTGTTTTGAAATTGTTGACAATGTTAATGTAGAGACTAGTGCCATGATATGCCAATAATGATATTTCTAAAATAGTTTCCTATTCAGGATCATAACACTTAGATACAACTGATTGATGTCATTATGATCCTTTTCAAGATACTAGAGTTGGCTTTATTAGAATACACACATCATGATAGAGTGCCATGAGAGTCCTTTTAATAAAGAGTTGCTACCAAGATGTGATGGATTTGTGAGGTATGTATTTTAGGATTTAAGAATGATGTTGGATTATGATGGATGATGGTAGATGTGGAAGGATTGTTTGGACATTTGGATGAAGCAATTTTTATTTTCCAAACTTGGGATGGTAGATGACGAAGTTTGGAATTTTGATTAGGATAATGTTTTGAACCAACAATTTTAGATGCCTTGCTTGATGACCATTTTGAAGGAGGTGGATATTTATTATATGTGGGAGTCCTCTTTTCTTGTGGCTCCACATTTTGATTAAATTTTAGACTTGGAATATTTTGTTTGCTTGATCCATTTTTCTTTGGGATCCATTTTAACTTCATTTGTCCACTGGGCTTTTTATTTGATTCAATGGCATTTGTCATTTGATTTTCAGCTTTTGATTTGTAAGACTTTTGTTCCTTTAATTGGCTTGAAATGGAAGGTTTAAGATATTGGGAATGATGGTTTATGGTGTGGATGGAAGGAGTGTTGGAAACAATCTTATGACAAGGATTACTCATGGCCTCTACTTTAATGTTTGTATCAGATAAAGTCACCCCAAATATTGAGGAGGTACCACTAACATTGTTTGATTCTCTGACTGAGGAATAGACAAGACCTTGATGTCTAGGATTTTCATAAAATTGTATTGGTTCTCAAATGCCTTGCACATGTATGTCTATTCCTTTTCCTTGATACTACATGCTTTTCCATATTCTCTTTGTGATGGGGTATTTTTCATTTTGGAAGCAAGATGCAATCCCATAATTGTGTATGTGGAGGTCATTGCTCAGTATTTTCTCATCTGCAAGAAAGCCTGCTCTGATAAATATAGACGATCCTAGTTGATAAAATGTTTCTTCATTGACATGGGGTATATATTTGTGATTAAATATTTGGTTTTATTTTGCAGCATATGATCTGATTTAGATGATTCTATGGGTGCTTCCAAGTCGATGTCAAAACTATCTTTATGGTCATTGTCATAGAGTCTAGTGAATTCTGCTATAGCTTGATCATTTGAAAATATGTCTAGAGTAGAAGACTCTTGTTCTAGAGGAAGATAATATATGTGTCCCATGGGAGAAAGTGTCTCATTTTGGGAAATGGTGATGCTCGGATTTTTTCTAGAATTAACCTCAAATGTTTGATCATGAATGGCATAAAGGTCAAGGAGTGGATTGTTTTAGGTTTCCTGATCAATGGTAGTGTCTTGGTCAAAGATAGGATTGTCTTGGATGACATGATTGGGAATGGGATCTTGATCAAGAATAGGTGTATTTTGGATGCCATTATTATTTAGGACATCTTGAATGGACTTAAAGATAGGGTCATTGGATGGACTACTCTCATCTTGACATGAAGTTGAAGTTATGATGTCATGTTTTAGGTTTTCATCTTGACATATATCCTCAAATTTAGGCAATGGAATGTGACTTTGGACAAGGATAGAATTTGTATGACTAAATATATGTTTAGACAAGGTGGATTGGGAAGGATTAGTGGATGAATGACTAGGATAGGATGTGGAGATTTGGAATTGGTTAATAAATGGTGGACTAGAATAGGACATGGAGGCTTGGACATGTTTAGTGAAGAGTTGGTTTCCCTTGTCAAGGTAAGGATAAGTGTGAGTTTTTTGTGGATTAATGGCATGGATTGTACTAAGGGACTCTTGATAGTGAGGGTAGAGAGATGGAGGACTAGGGTTTATGAGTTTTTGGTAAGGAGGGTATTGGTATTTGGATTGGATGAATTGTCTTTTGAAGTCTACGGCTTGTTGGTATTGACTATTAAGGAGTAACTGGTATTCAACTTAACTAGCAAGCATATCAAGGTGAATGGAAGACATGGTGGTGGATGGTATGAAGATTCTAAAGTCTGAAAAAATGAAGAGTTAAGAGTTTGTTTATGCTAAAAAATGATGGTGGATCCAAAGATACAACCAGAATTTGCAATGGTAACCTATGGTAAAAGCTAAATGCCAATTAAAAGATAGTTTGAGAAAATCTCTTTCTATTTTTTGGATAGAGACCAGTGAGGAAAGATTCTTAGAAATAGATTGAAAATGTTTGGTCTTGGATTTGAAAAATGACAGTGATTTTTCTAAATGATAGGAAAATACGTCATTCCAAATATCAAATGCATTGTAGAGTCCCAGATGCATTGCAGTTTCAATAGATGTGTTGTTTCAGATTGCAGATGCAGGTCAATAGGTCAATTATGTTGTTCAATGTAGCAAATGCATTTCAGCGCATGCAGATGTGTTGTTTAAGACAACAAATGCGGTTTATAAGGTTGCATGCATTGTTCTAGACAACAAATTCATTTCAACACAATCATATGCATTTTTATATTTGTCAAATGTAGTTTAGCAAGTCAAATGTGTTGCACATAGTCTCAAATGCATTGTAGTTTGGATAAAGTCTAGTTTCTTTACAATTTTTGCAAATTTTGGAAAAAAAATCAATGTGAATGTATCTTTCTATATTTTTGAAGGATGTTTATGTGTTCATTAATTTTTAAAACACTTGGTAAACACATAATTTTGTCTTTGAATGTTGAAAAAAAGCACAATGAAGACACGCACAACCCTAGGGATGGCAATTAATATATTCACTAGATTCCCACTTGGATTTCTCTAGCTGCACTTATTCTTAGTGGGTGACTTAGAAGCTTGGCCCTGCTAGCTCCCCTCCATGGCACTCACTTATCTACTAAGAACTACAAGAATTTGGGATGGCTTGGCAACAACCATTGTTGCACCAACAAATAGAAAGGTATTTTGGCAACTACACAAAAAAAATTAGTTTGGGCACCCATTCAGGTGGCTATGCGTGAGGTAAGATAAACTTGTTTGCATAAAAAATTTGCATCTATAATGCTAAGTTTTACATTAGCATTCACATTTGTATACTAGTTGGTAGTAGCTTGGCTTCTAGCTTCATTTTCGGTTAGAGTCGCCTTGGGGTGAGTACTTTTTCCCACCAACAAAGGCCCAATTCCTAGAGTCAATAAAATTTTCTCTTGCACCCAAGATCACACAAGTGCACAAGGGGAGAGGATACTTTTATTATTGAATCATGGTTACACAAATATAAAAACACTTGTTCATTTTAATGCCCATATTTAAATGTGGGGGTTATAATAAAGTAACAACCTTTAAGTGTTTTTGTTTCTCTAGATCAGCAAAGTGCAAGAGAATTACATACACACTAAGAAGTTATCACTAGACCACAAGACACACCAAACACTTTTTTTATTTTTAACACAACTTATTGTGAGGCAAGCAAGGATTTTTTAAGCCAATGCCATGAAAATGCATGTAAATTTTAGCCTTGATGAGTTTCAATGAAATTTTTGTTCAGTTTAATCCCATGAGTCAATGCATGTTTATTTTAAGCCATGAAATGTAAATGTAAGTTGTTTTTTCTTGTTTGTTTTCTTGATTTAGGATTGTAAAAATAATCAAAAAACAAAAGTTAGCATCTCCTTCCAACTTGGTACATGTTGTAAACAACAAATTAGTAACCCAAAAAGCCCTAATCTATTAAACTAAAAAGAGAAATCTGAAAAATACTGTCAAAAATCAAAAGAAAACTTTTACCAAGAAGATACATCATTCTACCTTTCAAATGTGTTGCAACAAAATATGTGTTGTTTGGGCCTATAAATGTGTTGCAATAGGTCAAATGTGTCATTCAGGCTACTAGATGTAGCTCTGTACTACAGATGCATTGTTCTCGAAGTCAATTGTGTCACAATGCATCAAATGTGGCTCAAAAGGTTGTGTTTGTGGTGTTTCGTACCTATACCTACAAAAAAGACAAAAAGTTATACAAAAATCTACAAAAGGGTGTTTTTCACACCAGGTTCACCAATCTAACCAAGGCAAAAAGTTAGGTTAGCATTGTGTGAACCCTTCTCCTAGTACCTGCAAAACAAATAGAATAAACACCTCAAGTTAGATATTGCAAGACTAAACAAGGATTCCCCATGAAATACATTTGCAAACTCAAAATAGGAAAGAAATTGGTGAAGAGCACAATGCAAATGACAAATTACAAAATAAAATCCTAATTAAAGAAGCAAACACTTGATCCCATGGGGGAATTGGTTCCAATTTGATGTGAAAATTAGCCCTTTCCCAATTCCTATGATGAAATCTTGATGTGTTGAAAATGATCTTGATCCACTTTGATGAAAGATGAGAACTCCAAGCCAAATCTGCAAAAATCCTAGCTAAGAATTCAAATGATGGATTAAAATGGCTAAGTATTTTAGCATGGTAACTTTGCAATGTTTGTGGATGATAAAATGAAGAGAGGAGCTCTTCATTTATAGGATTTCAAAATGGATGAATGCCCAAATTTGAGCAATGTGGGACTAACATTCCCAATGATATGGTGCCACTTTTCAAGCTATGAATGGATGATGGATGTGCAAGATTTGGGGTTTGTGCTAATAAATGCCAATATTTGAAATTCAAATTTGTTGAAATGACATGCAAGAGGGAAGGGAAAATGTAATAAATGCCACTTGGCTCAAGGAAAAGGACATGTAAGATGAATTTATTGCCTTGTTGGATGTACATGTTGACTTGGGATTTTTGAATTCAAATTGAGAGAATACTCCAAAAGATGCCTTGTGAGGAAACTAGAGATTTAATAAATGAATTAAATCTACTTTCATGTGCAACTTGCATTATCTAGAGGATGTGACATGAGATGAAATTAAATTAATTAAGGGTTAATTAATTTAATGAGAGAGGTTAGATGATGTGACCTATTTGACTCAAATTTATGGATTTATTTAAATCAAATAAGAGAGGAATATGATAAGATATTAATCAAATAAAGATTTTGATTTATTTAATTAAAAGGGATAATGTTAGATTAAATCAAATAAGGTTTTAATTTATTTAATTTAATGGATAGACTTTAGAGATTTAATCAAAAAAATTGATTATTTAATTAAATAGGGATAATTAGATCAGATGGATTGATTTAATTAACAAAAGAGATTGACTTAATTAGATACAATGATTTATTTAATTAAGAGAGGAATATTGATGAATTTAATCAAATAGGGGAATTTGATTAAATGGTTAGACCAAGGGACGATTTAGGAAGAAACGATGTTAGTAAGTTAGGATCGAATGCATAATGTCAATCAGTATATTTTATGTGTCTACATTTTGCCCCTCTTTGAAGCAATGCATTCGTTGCGTTGGTTCAAAGAATAAATGATCTTGATCAAAGCCAAAAAATTTTAATATTTTAAAACTTGCCCCATTGCTGCATGGCTAGAGAAAATATGCCATTATAATGCCCCCTCAAGAGATCGGATGAAAATTTTAATTTTTTGGGTGATCTCGCG
>VDFB02094337.1:0-46871 GCA_007258455.2 Sequoia sempervirens
ACAATAACTTTCTTTCTTGAATTTTTTTTTTATTGATTTCTAGAATTTAATCAAATTATAGTTTCCTTTTAAACTTCAGTGGTTTGATTACTTTCTTAGGATATCTTGATTTTTGGCAAGCTATTATTATTTTTCTCTTTCAATTTTCTTTTGGAAAGATTGGTGCTAGATATTTATTTTTCTTGTCATTATGTGGATAATTTATGGGATATCAATCTAAATCTAGTTGTCAAAATGAAATTTGCAACCTTTCAAAATTTCACAATTTTTGTTGGCATTTGGTATGGAAAATTGACTATTAAGGGTTTTGTTATATTTTTCATACAAACCCTACCCATTTTTCTTCATTAGCATCATTCACAACATGACACAATTTGTGCAAAATATTGAGGCAAGTCGCTTGTCATGGTCTATGTGAGGTTTTTTTTGGGAATCTATATGTGGCTAGATCATTTTTGTTGTGTTTTATTTGATTCAAAAGTTTAATTATATTATTATCTGCTAAATATAAGCATTGGTTATATGGTTTTATCTATGATTCTTTTCATATTTGATATTGTTTTCATATTAAATTATCCATGAGTGTTAGATCCCTAACTATTGCTCCACGTACAAAGATATTTTGAATTGTGGAATGAATATTAAATTAGTATTGAATGGATACCAACTACTACTAATGTTATAAATGTAGTGATTATCAGAGCTATTTTCACATAGAGAGATTAGTGGAGATTGGACCATCTTCATATGTTAAAAGTATTACTTTCTTTCTTCACAAACCTTATATATTATGGAACATATTTCTCCATAGTTTTGTGCCATTAGACTGGCTATTATAATTTATAAAAAACCTTGATTGGACTAACCACAAACAATGAAAAATATTTAAAGAAATAATTTAATCATATTATTCAAACACAAAATCCTCAAAACAATCCACATCAATAAAACCTTAAGGTATCTTATTGCTCCTTCATAAACTTATATATTATACAACTTTTATGTCTTAATTCAACTAATGAATTTATATATATATTTTGAATGATGGGCATTATTAAATTTTGCACATCATCCATTTATTCAAAATACTACACAACTTCTCAAGTAAATATGGATCATGACTATAAATACCTCATTAATTATCTTGAAGGACACACAATGTGTAAAGGTGTACACCTACATAAGAAAAGAGAAACAATGTTTTGTAGGTAAGGCATTTAGTAGGTCGATTAATTGTATACAGATTTTATAATATGTGTGCAAATTTTACTAAAAAAATCTCATTACTTACAAGTTTGATGCTCTATGACCATTGAATCCTTACGAATTAAAATTATATGAAGAATCAAAGATAAGTGATAAAAAAATCAGCTTAGAAGAAACAATGATATAATAAATATGCATAATCATTACATACTACAATTGTTGAGAGAAAATATAGATTAACAATATATTTTTTCTAAACATGTTATAATCAAGTACATTTTCAAGTATATGACAAAAGTAGAGAAGAGTTCAAAAACTTATCATCAAATATTGATGTGGCTTGCTAACATTGAGAATCCTGATGAATTAACTACAAGAGCATATGATGAGTCCATTTATTAGTCCATTACCTAATGTTTTTATGCATGTTTACAGACATTTGCAGACAATTCTTTCATACATATTCCTATGTTATGCTTTCTTTTTATGCTTATTATACAACATTGGACCTAAATTAGAGTTATAGAAATATAGTTATGATATAGTAGCATTGCATGATTTATATGTGGATATGTATGGAATGTGATTAGAATTTTGTGTTTAATCATGGTAGTTAGCTTTGTGTATATGTTTTATGGATTAACCTCTTGCAGTCCAAGAAGATAATGTAGCCCGCAACAACTGAAAGTTGTAGTCAGCAGCCAAAAGAGGTCTTGGACAGCGAAAAAGGGGAAGTGCTAGAACAAGATGAGTGTAATAACTACCATGTGGAGACACCTGATGGAGTTAGTCATGCATCATTATGGTCCAGTTGATAAGGCGTTGGAGAAGAATTCTTTTATTGATAGGATTCTTGCATAATTGATTATGTGTTCCATGTGCAGATCTGTTTTGCAGAGTTTTAATCCTACTTGAGCTCTTGTTTCTTTCTATTTGCAGTTTGAATAACTCAATCTTAATTACACACTCTGATATCTAGGGAGTTGTAGTTAATGATTTTAGTTTAGAGTTGTGTTTAGAATAAACTCCCTCATGCCTATGTATAACTGGTGGTTGAGTCTTTAACATAGTTAGTTGATTAATCTCACACTAGTCGATTTGTTATCAATTACTTCTTAGCTTTCAATTGTAATCTACAAACATGTTAATTGTTCAGAAATGGTTTTCTTGAATACAATCTTTGAGCAAGATTTCATGTGGTCTTTTGGAATGCATAATGAATGAAGTTCAAATTGATATGGTTATGTGGAATCTAAAGATTTAGATTTGGTTTTAGTTTAAGTGAAGACAACCACTTGAGCAGGCCACTCAAGGTAACTGTTCTTCACTACATTTATAGTTGTTTTATTTTTGTTTGGTAGTTATTTTTGTTAGTCATTACTTCATAAATTGCATGTAAGTTAAAATAAATTCTCTTATTATGATTATCAATAATGGTTGTTCATGTGCATGAATGCATTTAATTGACTTGTAGTACTCCAGAGGATAGATTGGGTTTAGTTATCAATTTTGAGTTAGTTTTAGTAATTAGCTGTTAACAACAGTTCAGCTACAGGTTATGATGTAGGTACCCATAGCCATTAGCGCCAATTTACTTCTTTCACTATTATGCATTTTTGTGATTTTCCAGCAAGTAGAATACCTTTAATAGTATAACCTAGGTAATCTCATGTCTTTGAAAGCACAAATAGTGTCAATGCCATCACAAGTTTACAAGCCCTGGTTGACAATTTAATGAAGTCTTTGCACAATGTTGAGTGGACTGTTCAGCTAGGTCATTCCTCTGAATTGTTTGATTTCCACCAAGTTTACAAGATACTAGTTTAGACTCTACAACATTTATGATACTTTTTATTGAAATAATTATAGAATGAGATATTGGGGTACAAGAAATATATTGTATGTTGTTGGATAGTAGAGAATAATAGAAAAATTATCAATCAAAGTGTTAATTATTTAAGTATTCAAACTTGTGGCAATGATGAAGACAACCATCAAGAACATACAAAGTCTTTTAAATTGATGGATATAAGAGCATGCCCTTTTCCATGGATATAAGAGATGTATTCTACAATGACATAAAAGTGTCTCATGTTGTGAGCATGTAAATTTATTAAAAGATAAAAAATATACCACTAATATATTATAATAAAATAAAAAATAAAAAATATTTTTAAATATCCAATATAAATAATGTATAATCAGCATAGTAAAAACTAAAATAACACATAAATAGAAAAAAAATCTAAATCAAATCAAATGAAAAAAAAAGAGTACAAAGGAGTGGAGAAGGCAATTTGGAAAAATAAAATTATAGAAGTGAGAAAGAAATACAAAAACATATTTGCATGAAGAAACATAAATGTTATAATTTTATTGTATAGGAATTGTTTTTTAGTTATATCTATGTATTTTTATAAGATTCAATTGAATATGGTTTTTTCCAAATTTCAAATGATAATAAAATAATTGATATAAAATAAAAATGATTAAAAAAAATTAAAGAACATTAAAAAATGATTTAATTTTTTTATTTTTTTTATGTTAACACATTATTTTTGTCTATTTAAAAATTATTTTAATTTTATTTTATAATTGAAAAAATAAAACAAACCCTCATATTGCATCATACTATTTATTTGCACGTAAGAAAAAAATGAATTTCAAAAAGGATGGCTCATGCATATAAAAAATTGTAGATTTAAAATGGTCTTAAGCATCTTAGTGCAATTATTATTTTTATTTGTATTTGTGCATATTTATGAGATTCAAAGATAGGTTTATTTGTATGCATATATACTTATTTTATTTAAGATTGTCATTTCATTATTTAAAATATAATCTATAAAAAAATTATGTTTAATTTTAGTTATATTAATTTTTTATTATTATAAATTTGGTTTAGGATTCAGAATCAATAAAATTAAAATTTCACCATTTAAAATCTAGGAACTAAGATAAATAAAATACATCATAAGAATTGATGAGGAATTGGCTTAGCATATAACATAACAAGTATTTATTCAAGTAACCAATATCATAGAAACAATTACAGAGAATCCAAATCCAAATCACCCACAACATATCAATGTTGGTCATAGTCAAAGAATTCACATCCTCAAACCACCCATACCTAATTACTAAAAATATAAACTAGTATTATAACTCAATTCGGTAGATAAAAGATGAGGATCGAGGTAAATTACATAATCCTTATGTCACCCAAATGCAAGGACTTGCATTTTTTACACTATATGCTTGAGCCAAAAAAATTGCCTCTATAGCACCACTTGAATCATCATTGTCATATGAAAATGTTGGAGTTGCCTCAACTAGAACTGACACCTTCAAACTCTTCACAATAGCTTTCACAATCCACTACATATATTGATGCCTATACTTAGAAGCATGCAAAAGATCCAAAATACAAATAAATTACACCTCTACCTATTGCAAAACATCATTGATGTCATCATCAACCAAATAATAGATGGTTTTCATCAACAATATCCAGGCACCAAAGAGACACTATGCCGCATCAAACACACTTCACTTGGCTTGAGTATACCTAGGATCAAGCAACATCTTTGCCATGAATGAATAAATACAAACACCAAGGTAGCCATCCATCCCTTATTCTAATTCCCAAATCTAAACCACCTAGACCTAAAGGTCGTGACCTTAAATCTCTTTATCTACAAAATCCATGAAATCAACCAAAATTTCTTCGCCATATACTTATCATTTCATTTGTTTCAAAGGCCTCTCCTCCATTTTCACCTTACCCTTAATACTCCCCCTCATTCTTGAACCCTTACTCCTCCCAGCAATAGACAAAACCATAACCAAAGACCCAACACCGAAAAATAAAGGAATATAATATATAGTTCAAAACCTTTTGTGACCCTCATAATTAAACATACCACCTAAAATCCATAAACACCACATAAGAAGTTTCCACTTGCCACAATCATCATGATATTGATACCATCCACCAACATTCCAACTCATTAGATTCAATTAGTTACTACTTAAGGTCATTCTAGATAAGTAGAACTACCTCAAGATTAAAATTTTCCCACAAACACATTGAAGAAGACCCACCTTTAGCTCTCAAATTCACTCCTTTGTTAGGCACACTTTCTACTATCTTATTACCTTTTCTCCCAATATGATTAAGACATATATCTTCAAACCATTTCATTTCCTATTTAACTTTAAAAGGTAAGACATTTAATCTTCAATTATAGATCTTTCCCCCCTTTCATCATTGCCTAATGATTAACTTAAAAATCATATTAATTTTTAATAATATAACAGCCATGTATTTTAAAAATATAAATTCACACATCTCTACATTATTATTATAATATTATTCTTATATATATAAATGTATCATACTATTTATTTAACATTTTAACTATTAACTAAAAAAATGATAGGAAAAAAAAATTATTGTTCCTATATTTATAATAAATCATATTCTATTTTGGGGCAAGGGCCCTAGTTCGGTTGGCTAAAGCATCTTGTTGTAGGCAAGAGGTCACGAGATCAATCTCCCCTTGTCCCCAGGGTACCCCTACAATTTATAGGGGGGCTACTTGATTCCTACTATCTAAAAAAACATTATTCCATTTTAAATTTTTACTTTACACAATCTAAAATTTTATCAAAAAATGACCCATCATTATAGCTATAATATTTAATATACATCTCTACAATATGACATGCCTTCTAAATTTTACTTTACACATTTCTAATTAGTTTTAAAATCTCACATTTTATATATTATGGTAAAACAATCATTTTTGTATTTTACATGGACAATATATATTTATTATATAATCGATTATTTTACTTTATAATATAAATACTATTGAATAGATAATTATTTATAAATAGTTTTTTATTTTTTTAATAAATTGATAATATATAAAATTATATACACTAATTTATATGTATATTTAATAGATTTTCACATAATATAGATTTCTATATATAATACAAATGTTTATTTTTGTAAGAGTTATTCTACTTAATATTTATTTTATTTATTTAACAATTATTTCATTTACTTAAGATATAATCTATAAAAGATTATACGCATGTTTTTTGTTATATTATTTTTTAATTGTGATATTGGTCATGGGAGCGAGGAAAATGTATTAAAATTGTTACTCCATCATGGAAAGTCTAGCATCAAAAAGTTCCATTGGAAAATATACGACAAAATTTCACACGGGGAACTATAAAAAAAAACCTCCCAAAAGCATTATATATACTAATTACATGAACATAAGAGTATATCTCCTACACTTAACAATAGTACATATTCATATAATATTAATAGACCATATTTTAAACATGTTACTCAATGTGACCGTGATAGAACAAATTTTCACCACCCCCCACTATTGAGGTAGGGCCCATCTCCAATACCATTCACTATCAATCTCATTATGGTAATCATGGTATCATAAAAGATATTGCCAACAAAAATGGAAGTAGTTTGACATGTATATTGTCATGATTAACTAGGGACTATTCTATCAAAGTGCATCCTCCCTCAATTTCACATGTGTTTCTAGCCTTCTCACTATCATACAAAAATAAGGTATATTTTGGTGGAGTCCAAGCTATCAAGAAAGAATATTGGCAAATGCATCTATGTTGGAATACAAATTTCTTGCCCAAGGCTAGGTATTGTGTGGACTACCTTGTAAAAGAGATTGAGGAAAATGGGATTCATGTAGTCTTCAAGATGTGTTATGTGAAAATATGATGAAGAATCAATTGATCGTATATTGTTAAATTCTAAGTTTATAGAGGAGTACTAACAATGGGTCCATAAGAAGTAAAGTTAACATGACCTCTTGTCTAGGTATGTTATGGATATCTTCAATTTATGGTCAAATCTTTAGAAACAAGCCACATTTTCTTGTATTTAGATGGTAATCCCATCAATTTTTTTATGGGAGATTTTTTTATTTATTTTTTTAGGCTACAGAAATCGGGTTTGTATAGCACGTTTTTTATGGGAGATTAAAATAGAGAGGAATGATAGAATATTTTAAGAGAAATAAATGTAAATTGAGTGTTTTTTGATGAAACTAGTGAACACAATTGAAAAAATTGTAAATATTATAGATAGAAATTATAGTATGAAGAATATATCATTCACATGTTGCGATAATAGATTATTGAAAATATGAAATAAACTCAAGATCCCTCCTATTCCTAGTATTACAAGCATGTTGTCACTTCCCATGTGATATGTTTGTGATAGCACTTTGAAAAAATTTCTGGCTCTGAGCCTTGCATTTACAAATTTTCTACATCTGTTGGTTGTTTTAAAGTTAGGGATTTGTTTGCCTATGTTCTAGGGATCCTTTTATGCCCTAAACCCTTGAAAAACCCTAAGTGTTTGCTAAGTCTTGTGATCTCGTTCTAATCCTTCAATGACTTGTTCTTACCCGTTTTCAATCTCTTAAGTTGTGACTTAAGTCATCTAAGTCATCTGTTGACCGACCCCACGGCCTAGCCTTACCAGTTGTTACCCGCTCAAAATATTTTAAGTATGTCTATAGTTATGCGAGTTAGAAGATTATTGAAATAATCTATGATATATCCTAAGTTTTGATTCGCGAAAGTCTAGGTCATTTATCCTATTAATATAGTTGATGACCCCTTTTTAAGTTGCCTTTTAATGCACATGTTGTTTAAAAAACTTAAGCCATGTTTGTTGGGTCCCACTGCTTCATTTTCATTGGTTGCCCGCTAGCCCACTGCATTAAAATATTTCGAGGAAAAACCTAGTGGGGCAGGGGGCATGTGACAAGTTTCCACCCTTTTGGTGGGACCTAATATTCATTCAAAGCAATGGTGGTAAAAGGAAAAGTGATCAACGGTCATAATGCATCGTGAAGATTAAATATTGATCATCACCTGCCAGCCCTCGGGGGACCCACAAGCAAATCTTGTTTCTCAATAGGGTAGCTGGTGGCTATCACGTGGCATGATCCACAACGTCCAATAAACTTTGGGAGACATGAATATTTGGTTGAATATTTATGGTGACTATAGGAACATTAAAAGGTGAGCTACTAAAAGGGGTTAAAACACACGTGAGTAAATAGTTGGCGAGATGTTTTAATCTCAATCGTCCATCATAAAAGGATATTAACCACTTGGGCATGAACCTGAAGGTTAAGTGGTGTGTATATTGGGTTGTACCAAATCGATCTTAACCGTTTCTTGCTAGCTCGTGATCATTGATCAACATCCTACAAATCTTAGCGGGGCAGCGGGTGAGTGACATGTGGATTTTTCCATGGCTAGTGGCATATGGTGGAGCTTGTTTGATGGTGGCATGATATCCACATGGAAACTTCTGATGGGCTTAATGTGAATTCATCATAAGTAAAACTTTTCAAAGCATGTGTGACTCCATCTGGGTCGCTCATCTATCTAGCTCATGAGGAGATCAATGGCCACAATTCAAAATTGCTAAATTGGTGTCATGGAGCCATTCTCGTTTGCATGAGTGAGCAGTAATGGTGGACTTAATGTTTTTCTACCAAATTAAATGCTTTCTTCGACGTAAAGGTTGGATTTAAAGCATAATCTTGATCATGAAGACATTTCAAAACATCTAGGAGTTGTTGCAGTGCAATTTGAGTTCTTAGCGTCCACAAATTATGGTTTGTGCATGTCAGTGAATTGGTAAGTTAAAACCATACGTCTCATGATCATTTCCTTGTAGTTTTCATATCAATTGCTATTTTTGTGATTTGAGTGAATTTTTAGGGCATCTTTTAAGGTTTTACATTCATTGAATTACACCCAATTGTCACAATATTGTGTTATTCTTTGCATCAACCTTAAACACTAATTTCAACCTATTAAACCCTAATTTGAGTTGCTTATTAGTAAAATGGCACCCCCAAGAGCCCAACCCCCTAGTTCTGAGTCCAAGAAGAGACCTCTAGTCCAAGATTTATTGGACCAATTAAAACCCTCAAAAAATGACAAGTGTATAGGTCAATCTATGTTTCAAGATCCTAGGACTAGAGATGGCATTGTTGATAGACATTATGCCACTAAAGATGCAACATTTCCAATCACCGGATGGAGATTGTTCACATAATGGTTTGGTAACAAAAATGCCAAAATCCCTATCTACAATCCATGGAGACTGGATATGGGTAATTTGGTTATCTCAAATGTGTATCCCAATGTGGACCTCCTCAAGACTATTGCAACCAACTATGACCCTGCTACTAGGGTGGTGAGAACACATTCTATCAAGAACATGGTTGAGGTCACCAAGGAGGAGTTCATTGAAGTTTCTAGACTAAGACAGTGGGGTAATAAGATGGTAAATTTTGATCAAAAGAAACTGAGAGAGGAATATGATAAGGTGAGACCAACATTTAAGATATCAGTATTGTCAAATTTCTTAGCAATGGGAAAAGGAGGAAGCAAAATTGTATTGGGTCCATCTAACAAAGAGCCGTACCTACTCAACTACTTTGCAACCTATTTCCAAAAAAAAACTTTTATTCTCTTTGTCAAATTTTGGGATATCACCCAACTTCAAGCATGCCAATTGCACCTATGTACATGGCTACAAACATACAACATATGACACTCAACACCTCTTATCATTTTTCCACCTATTTGTCAGAATAAATACATAAAGGTTTGGTAGCTCCAAAGAAGGGTGAAATAGGGGTGAGGTTATCGTGGTATTCCCTGTTCATGCATATGTTCTTGTATAAGGGAGCTAACTTCTTTGGTAGTCATATGAAACTAAAAATACTAGATAATGGTAAAGATATTCCTGTCCAAAGATGGACTCCCATCTTGGATGAGGATGAGTAGAGCTCAAGTTTTATGGTCTTTTCAAACATTTTTGCTTCTAAATTGAAGAGGGTTTTGTTTTTAAATTTTCATAGAATCCTAACAGAATTGCATGACTTCCTCAGACCTAAGGAGAGGAGGCATGATCTAAGGATTGACCACAACTAGGGAGATGTGATTCCATATCAATATTTCACCATCCTCCGTGTATATGGTACCCAAAAAAAACCTCATGTGCTTCCTAGAGATGTACCATTGAGGATTGGTTTCTTAGAAGTCATGTGGCAACTTGGAGATGTTGAGGATAAACAGTTGCTTAACATGAGGAAAGGAACTTTATTTCCTGCATATACAGTATTTTCAAATTTTTTTATGACCATTGGGGAATGGAAGAACATCATTGACAAAATCAATCCTTTGGGAATGAAAATGTGTAGGCACAGAAATCATGATCTAGAAGGCTTCATGGTTTGGTTGAAGGACAAAGTAATAGGGAGAATGTTTTGCCACAACTTCTATTTCCTCGAGGATGTTATTAGGAACATTTTTGACTTTCAGATGCAGGAAGACAAAAAAATGAAATGGATAGCTTTTAGTAAATTGGAGAAAGCAAAGAAAGAGAGGGATCCTCAATTCAAGGCTCTCCCTGACATAAAGGATGAAATATTGAGGGTGGAAATGATGTTTCAAAATTTTGATAAAGTTGTGGGGAAATTGAAAGATGAAAGAGTAATACAAGATAAAGGAAAGGTTGTAGTTATTGAAGAATAGGATAAGGGGAAGGCCCCTATATTGGAAGAAAGGCCAACATATTAGCCTCCAAAGAGGGTGCATGTGTTTGCAAGGAGAAAGATCATAGTGAAAAAGCAACTAAAAATTGCCACCCCTACCCAATCAGAGGGGTCAAGGACATCTTCTCCTCCACCACAACTGCCACCACTTTCACCCCCATGGTCATCTTCTCCTCAAATCATTGAACTTGATTCACCACTCAAAGTACCATCACCACCAAGAGAACCACCATCAAAGAAACAAAAGGTTGGGTCCAATAGCCTTGTGGATTACTCCACAGATGACTCTGAAGAGGAAATTATTGTCACTGAGGAGGAGATGAGGCAAGTTATGCCTTCTCCCTCAAGAGGGACGGTGCCACAAATTTTAATCCTTACATTGAGTAAAGTTTACTTAAGTGGAATAAATAATGCCAATGATGTTAGAGTAGAGGCTTGTGAGAGGTTTATGGATGATGATGCTTTTGTAAAGACAATATTTTCAGGAGTTTGTATGGAGAGCCTGAAGAGATGAATATGTTGAAAACATAGATATGAAAATGATTGCAAACCCAAAATTTCCAAGAGAGTTCATAGAAGCTAAAGCTCGTGAGGAAATGAGGGCCAAATACAAAGATATAATAGCAAATGAAGGAAGAGAGATGGTTTGAAAAAGTGGGTTGCTCCTATTACCAGAATGGGATCTTTCTTTAGTAATTGTTTTTGATACAGTAAGAAGGCATGATGCCCCTAGCTTTTCCACTAAGGAATAAGTGACACTAGCTCTGCAAGGATCAACATTTAGTGCTCAATGGGATACATTGGCTATTTGGGCCTTAGCCCCAAGTACAAAGAAGCCACCAGTTGTAGAGCTAGGTGTAAATCTGAGAGGGGGATTGGTCATCAAAAGAGTGTCTGATACATCTATAGTTAAGGTTGTTGCATTAGCTGTAAATGTAGCTCAATTCACAAAGGCTATAGTGGAGTCTCTAACGGAGGAGTGTGATGCATTTAAGAAAAAGTATAATGACATGGTGATTGAATATAATAAGGGGTAGCAACAAATTGTAGAATTGCAATTGGAGATTGCATTGTTAAAAGAAAATTTTCAATCAATGCACACACAGGGACCCCCACAAGCAAGGATTTCTCCTCCTCTAGATCTCCATTAGAATAGCCAGCATCCTCCCCCATCTAGTGCCCTATTCCTCCAACATCAACAAAAGTGGTTACGTATGTCCCAAATGAGGTACCAATTGCATCCTTAAGGCCAGGTACTTCAGCAAAATCTCCTCCAAGAGAGGTAATAAGAGAAGAGTTGATTGAGAAAATGGAAGTGTTTGAGGAGTTATTTTCATTATATAATGATAACAATATTCATTGTTTCAATTTTTTTGGATACTTTTTTGTCACAGGAAATAACAAGAATGATAAATGTCCATTCCAATTATTCTTTAATGTTCAACTAAATAAACATGTTTGAGATGGATAAATCAGTTTCCCTCCCATTGATGAAAACATGGAACCCTAGACTAAGTATCTTGAAGAGCATGGTCATTGGATCCACCCATGACCAAAATAGGCCATAAAATATTTTCACCAACTTACAAAATGGTAAAAGAAATGGGTGATTATCAAGGATTGGTGGATCCACTAAAAAAGAGGATCAAAACATTATTGAAATAGCTTGAAGATATTATCTTGGCTTATTGTCAGATATTTTGAACAGTGATGGAACTCTTAAGACTTATGAACAATGGAGCGCTCATGTGGATGTTGCCATAGCTACAGAGGCCACCTTAATTTGTGAGAAAGGTGATGTCAACATTTCAATATTGAAGGACATCATGAATAAATTATCTATCACTAATGCTTTTCTTGAGGAATTTGACAAAGATTCAAATCAGATAATGATCAAGTATGGCTCCTACAGGAAAAAGTTGATGAATTTATTGCATATGAATGGAAATTTGAGGAGGATTTTGAGCAATGGAACCAAAAATATATTGATATCCCAGAATTATAGGTTGCTTCAGTGGTAGGGGGTAATAAATTTTGATCTTGATGTCTTTGATGAGTAATGGTTTTCAATAAGGATGGTTGTAGCAGGAGGAATAAAGTACATGGCCTAGAAATAGTAAAAGTTAGGCCTTTGTTATGTCAGTGTTTACTATTGTATCCTCCTCAATTCAAAGTTGATGACATAAGGATGCTGATGTGGAAATGCTTTTCCTTTTCTTCTTCTTGTTTTCATACTTTTAGTCCTACAATTTTGGGAGCACGTGGAAAAGGTGTTGTTGCTCGTGGAAAGAATATCTTCATCAACTAAAGTACCTTTTGGAAGCCAAGAATATTTGCATCGACAAATAGAAAATGAATTTTGTCTCATATGGATATTTCCCCTTGTGGTTTTGTAAATATAACTGTATTTTTCAATGAATTATAATTGCCAAATGAAGAAATGACATGTGTACATTGACCTGAAGCTTGTTTTTCTCTCTTATTTTTTATAAAAGGGAATTCAGGGCCAATTGTAGGGGTTGTTGATTGATCTTCGAGAACAATTTTGTAAAAGACAATATAGAGAATAGAATTGAGTATGTATCTAGTTTAAGAGTCTTTTGTTTTTGTAAACAATTTTCAATGGCAGTACTAGCATTTGAATATAAACAATGACATAATTTCAAAGCCAATTCTCTCCTGGTGTATTCATCATTTGAATTATCAATGAAATAATCGAGGGTTGTTTTAATGTTATTTATTGTGTTTTGATGAATGTATGGTTTTTACTTTGTCCTAATTCAAAGAATTGGTTAAATTGCTTGGATGAAATCATAGGTTTATGTGATTTGAGTATCAGGATATGATAATAAGCTCTGGTTTTGAGTAATTGAGTATAATGTTGTAATACAACATTGTAGAAGCTTTGTGATGCTAAGTGTTAAGTTGTCAAATTTTATTTGTATTTAATTGGACTCTGTACCTTAGGTTAAGGCACTATTCTGGGATTTGTGTTTGTCAATAGATAGGTAGTTAACACTTTGGCATTGTTTTAGTTTGTTTGTAATTAAATATTTGCGATTGTTTGCTTTAAAGTTCTAGCTTTTGATGTTGCTTTGTTTGTTTGTATGTTTTTTCAAAGGGTGAGGATGACAATTTTTTATTATGGATGGTGTTTTATTGCGGATAGGCAACAACAAAAATAGGATTTTTGATATTTTTTGAATGTTTTTGTGCCTTTTGATGTTATTTGATGTTGTTTTTGGTGTTTTCAAGATATTTGAATGTTTTTGTTTAAAGACTAAAAGGGACACCTAAGGGGACTAACCTAGGGCCTCGGGGGCTGATCAAAGATTAGCCTTGCCTATGTTATACACGTAGAGACAGCATAGTTTGACTATTTGAGTTGATGTGACTCATCTAGAGACAAGCCTACGATATTTTTGGGATATTTTTTTGTGTTTTACGACTTTGTTTTGGATTTTGTTTGTTTTTCGCTATTTTTAGCTTTTTTTGTTTGATTTTCTAGATGTTTTGATTTTTGAGATATGAATATGTAGGGATATCAATAGTCTTTTGAGTTCTTGTTGATAGTAGAGCTAGAATCGATTGATCTAATTGAGTAATTTTTGATAATGATAACATTGTTGAGGATACACAACAATGCAAGGATAGTATTGTCAAGATAAGAACAACACAAGGATCGGGAAGGATTCATCCCAAGATAATGATTGATTTATTCGATAATTATTGATTGAGATTTTGTAGTTGGGCTAGAAATAATATTGTTGAATATTTTGATACCATGTTGAAGCGTTGGCAAGATGTAACTAATATGGTATGGTTGAATTGTTTGGACAATGCCTAGATCACAATGTGAGCTAGAAGACATAGATCAAGATTTATTTTGAAGAAAGATGTAAGAACATGCCCCCAGTGTCTAGCAATGTAGGTGATGGATTATCTTGTGATAGGATAACATGTTTTGATAGAGTATGCCCCTTTGGACAATGTATCATGGCTCAGATAATGCTAGATAAGATAGGATCAATGATAGTGACTGATGTGTCAAGATGGTTTCCATAAGAAAGTGTAAAGTGTAAACCAAACATTTTTCAAGATCAAGATAAGTTGGATTTGGATAAAAATAGATTGGATTTATTATGGATAAGCTTTAAGATGCTTCCACCTAAAATGGTGCACGTAGATGCTCGATTCTACACATAATGCATGTTTGCTAGGTTTTCATCATGGTACTTGTCCAAAGTGCCACCATAGTGGTTTTCACTAGAGGATGATTTTTCTCTTGACTATATTCTTGATTTTTTTGATGTCACACAAGATGCCTATTTACTAGGTTTTCATCATGGTGACAATTTTTTTCTCATGTTGAACCACTTGGTGGTGTTAATGTAGATATTGTTGATGCTAATCTGGGTGTTGTTTATGTCATGATGTGCCAATGATATCCCACTTGGAGGAGTTTTTTTGCTACGATATAGGTGCTTGAATGTAACCCATAATAATTCTTATCTTCTTTTTTGATACCAGAGTTGACCTTACCTAGATGCACACATCGCGATAAAGTGCCCTTAGAATCCTTATGATAAAGATTTTATGCCAATGCATAGTCAATGCGAGGGTTTGATATCATGTATGCAAAAGTTGATGGTGGAGTATGTTGAGGGATATGAGATTTAGATGGATTGGTCGATAGTTTGAAATTTTTGATTTTCCAAACTTGGGAGGATGAGCAATGATGGGTGGATATGGATATTTGATTAGGACCAACGTCTTGATATACCTTGTAGGTCACTCTTGAAGCTTACTTTTGCATCGTTGGACATTTTGGATGGATGAACTTCCCTTTTTTATTTTCCCCCATAGTTTCTTTGACTAATGAAGTTTGATAGGGATGATTTTCTTTCTTTTGCTTTTGTATCCATTTGTATTTGCTTTGTCCATATTGTTTTACCAATTCTTTTTCTTCAATGACTTGTTCCTCTCTTTGATATAACTTTTTCTCTTGTTGTTGGTCCCAATTAGAGGGTTGAAATATGTGTGGATGATGATTCATGATATGAATTTTTGTAGCATTAGTAGTGGTTTCATCATAAAGACTCTTTGTGCTCCCCATGTTGGTGTTTGCATTAGATAAAGTTTCCCCCGGTATTATAGAGGTATCACTAATATGTTTAGATTCCTTTTAAATTGTTGAATAACCAAGACCTTGTTTCTTAAGATTGCAAATAATCTGCACTGGTTCTAGGATACCCTGTTCATGTAGGCCTAACCCTCTGCCTTGATAATGCATCCATTGAAATTTTTTATTTGCAATAGGATATGATTTCCCTTGGAAAAAATGTGCTAATCCTTCTTTGCTTTGATTTGGATCTTCAAAGATGATAGCTTCTTCATTGGTAGGATAGCTTGCTGTAAAAAAGGTAAGTGATCCAAGTTTATAAGTGATAGGATCCTCCATATGTGGGATAACTTCCTGATTGATATCTTCAGCTTGATTCTATGAAATATCATATTTTAATGCTTCTTCAAGGAGTGTTGATGATTTACAGCCCATGTAAAAGTGTTCCTCATTATTCATTTTTGATATGCCTTCATAGGATGTTTCTGATTCACAACTTATGTAGAAGTCTTCTTCATGATCCATTTATGATATGTCTTTGGACTTTGCTATGTCTTGATCATGCACATGTCACGTTAGGAGACTTTTCTTCATTAGTAACAATGCCAAGAGTATGAGACTCTTGTTTTGGATGAAGATCATCTACATGTCCTTTAGGAGTAAGCATCTCATGGGTAGATGTATGTGTACTTGGTATACGAATTTGTTCTTCTTTTGGAAAACATTGGATGTCTTGGAAGATATTTGCCAAGTTATTATAGTATTTTGATGATAGGGATTGTTGATCTTGACTTTGGGTGGTATTATTTTTGATATGCTTTTGTTCATGCTCTTGACATGGATCAACTTCAAAGAAGGGAATTTTTGTAAAGCATCCTTGGATTTCCTCGAAATGTAGACATATGTGTGATAGCTCTTGGCTTAGATTTTTTGCATTGGGTGTAAGTGTCAGATTAAGAGTCTCTTGATCATCAATATGTACTATCATGAGGCTGGATGATGTCAACATACCTTGGATTGGATCATTGCTAGAATTTGGTGATTAATTTTGATCATGCTTGGGATTAAATTCTTGATGTATGTCCTCTTGCTCATTGGATGATGTAGAGACATTGTCAATGTGACCATTGGTAGATAGCTCTTGATCATTGTTTTCAACTTTGGAGATATTGTTTTAATATTTTCAACCATGAGATCAAATGATAAGATTTCTTGAATTGGATCATTGTTAGACTTTGGTGATTGATTTTGATCATGCTTTGGGAAAAGTCTTGATGTATGTCCTCTTGCTCACTAGGAGAGGTAAAGGCATCTTGAATGTGATCAGTGGTAGATAGATCTTGATCATTGTTGTCAAGTTTTGAGGTTGAGACATTGTCACTGTTATTGTTAGTAGTTAAACCTTGAATGTTGTTTTCAATAGCTATTTATCATTGATCAATAAGGTCTTGGATGATTTTTTTTAGTGTAACACATTTTGATGCATCATGACCTTTGATTCCATGGTATTTGCAATAGGCCTTGTTATCGTACCATGGGAATTTGATGGTAGGTTCACCACTTTGTGATGGTTTTGGAAGTGTGATAAGTTTGGCATTGACTAATTTGTTTAACACACTCTCAATTGGCTTCCCCGAAGGAGTGTATTTACATTTAGTAGTGTGGTTGGATTGTGAGGCTTGTTGTGGTGGCGATGATTGTTGTATTTGAGATGGAATTTCTTGTTGGTTTTGAGATTGATGATGTTGTAGTTGATGATTTTGATGTTGATATTGCTGATTTGGGGGTTGATATTGTTGTTGGATTTGATTTTGATGGTGAGAGATTTGATTTTGTTGCTAATATGAATCAATGTTTTGATGATGTTGGTAGTGTTGTTGATGTGTATATTGAGGTGTTTGTGGGTGTATGTTTGATTGTTTTTGGGGGTTTTGAATGAAGGAAGATCCATATTGATTTTGCATAACGTTAGGATCCTAATTTTGTTGTTGTAACCCTTGTTGATATTGTGCATTGTATGAAGGGTCATAGTATGGGGGTTGTTGGTATGAGGTGTATTGATGTTGAACATGTTGTTGATGATATGAATTTGTGTTTAGATGAGTGTCATGATGTTGTCGATATTGTGACTCACTCTTTTGATGGTGTCCAAAGCATTGTTGATAAAGTTTGTCAACTTCTTTTTCAAGTCCATTTAGGGAAATTTGATGTTGTAGATTTTGATTTTGATGGTGCTTTTGAAACCCTTGATGTTGTTTCCCTACTTGATTTTGTGACCCTTGATAAGAGTGATTTGGGTAATAGATTGATGTTGGAATGTTGTTGGGATGTGTCTAAACCTTTGAGACACACGCTTGTTGATTTTTTGCTATGGTTTGTTGTTTTGATGCTTAAGACCCTAAGATTATGAGTGATGTTTTGAAGGATGATATTAATATTTTGGATACAAATATGGCACAATACTTGGACTGATATTTTGAATATTTATGGAGGATATGTTGTTGCTTCTACTTTCACTAGTTGTGAGGTGACAAGAAAAGGTTGGGGTTCAATATCCTAACAATAGTGATAGCAAGTGGAATAATACAAAAAGTATTGTGTTTTGATAAGTATCCTAAAATTATATTTGATGTTTTGTTGTGTTGATTTGGTGAATGTTGGGTGAAGGTTTGATAAGCTATGATATGAATTTTATTATCAAAAAGATGGTATTTCCAAGTTCTATGTAAACCAATGTTCACTTTTGAAGGATGGTGAGGTCTAATAATGTTCTTTGATAACTTAATGTATTTTGAGGCCAATGTTTGTAAATTAATTATTTTTGGAAAATCGTAGGTAACCTTGTACGTAGGTCAATAGCAATCTTGGTTTTTAGCAATATCAACAATGTTTCATTCGATAGCGACTCCATGTAAATGCAACTGTGATCAAATTTTTAAAAGGAAGCTCTTTTCTGACAGTGAATGTCATAAACCAGAGACAACAATAGTGGAAAAACTGGGCAATAGCGGTAAGATTTTTTTCAGTAATGGTAAAGATCAGATCAACTATGACAATAATATTAGAAGCATGCCCATTTAGGTCAACTGTGGTTCTATTTTGCAAAAGTGTTAAAGTTTTGACAATGACTGTCAAAAGCCAGAGAGTAATAGCGGAAAGATTTTGTCAACTGTGGAAATTATTAGGTCGATAACAACTATCTTTAGGTCAATAACGGTTATCTTTAGGTCGATAGTAGCTATCTTTAGGTCGATAGCATGAAATTCTTTGTAATAGCAGCTTTTGTTCAAGTTGTTTCCAATTTTAAAAGTTCTCCAAATTTTTGCAAGTTTGTTTGATATGGTTTCTCAAGATTCCTATGTATGAGATATGGAAAATGGTACAACAATCAAAAGTGTTTGGACTGTCATGAAGCTTTTTACCACAAACACTTGTTTTGATTTAAATGTCTATAGCTTTAAGTAAGTTTCTTTCCACAAGGTGAAAAATTAAGATACTAAAGCTATAGTTCTCAATGTTAACTTTAGATTTAATGTGACTTGAAATGAAGCCTAAATATTTGGAAACCTTTAGGGATATTTTTTTAAGATATCCTTAAGGAGTGCAAATATAGGGCTCTTTTCAAAGGTATTCAGACTAAGTCCAAAGGGTTTGAGATTTGATAACCAAGTTCAATGTTTGTTTTTATGTGTTTGTTTTTAAATCAAGCAAAGTGTTTGATTCCAATAAAGTAACTTTGGCATGCATCAGTCAAGTCGCCCCAAGTAGGTACTATTTTAGGTAGGCTTATCTCATGCCCCAAAGGGATGATTTTACATGCAATTTATGGAGGAGTGTAGAGGTATGTTAAGAATGAATGGAGGAGTGTAGAGGTATGTTAAGAATGAACTCTTAAGCTCTACGCCTCAACCAAAAATTGGACTTGGTAAGTAACTTCTCAAAAGCAAAGTTACGATGCACTACTTTCAAAGAATATTTTTGGAAAACATGGATGACTTCTAAAATAAGGTTCTTAGTGACAAACTATGAACACCGTACATACACTACAATCTGTTGGTCACTTAACACTCTTTAATTATTCTCGTTCCACTTAAGGCATGGGATTAGGTGCAATATGTTGTTGCCCAAGATTGAAGCTACTTTCTTACAATTTTGCAACCTTTAATATAACTCGCCAGTAAATGTGCTTTGAGAGCTTGCTTATGAGTTCTCCATCACGGGATGTATCTCATAGCAAGCCTCCTCTTTAAGGATGACTCAAAAAAATGTAAAAAACACAAGTTTTAAGCCCCTCGAGCAACGCTACCCAAAAAAATGAATGAAGTGTGAATAAGATAGAAATTTGCTTTTTATATGCACCAAATTTGAAGTGTTCTAGATTTCAAGCAAATAGATCATAATGTATTTGTTTGGTTTTAATCACCAAAATTGAGTGTTTCTAATGGCATTGTCTTAATGTGGTCAACAAAATAAAATTATTTGTTTCATCAACATAATGAAAGTGTTCCAATCAAAAGAAAGCATTTTTTTTATGAGCACCAAAATGAAGTGTTATTCTAAACTATGAAAGCTTTTGAAAGTTCATTTTAAGACACCAAATCGAAATGTGCAAGTTGTGGGGTTCAATTTTATAGCACCAAATTGAAAATGTTTCCCTAAACTACGAAAGCTTTTGAAATTTTATTTTAAAGCACCAAATCGAAACGTGCAAGTTGTGGGGTTCAATTTTATAGCACCAAATTGAAAACATTTTATTTAAACTAAGAAAGCTTTGTTAGAAAACTTAGACTTGGACTGTTCACCTTCTTTGCAATAAAACAATTAGTCATTTTTTATGTAAAGTGTGGCATATTCCTGCAAGAGCTACATAAACAAAGTCAACAACCTCAAAACATACCAAATAGTCAAACGTTAGTGTTAGGAAAATTGATTGCAATGTAAGTTAACTTTAGGTGCATCAATGGAAAATTTAACTATACAAAAACTAAAAACCACCTGTACCATTGAAAAGAGCATGAAATTCTACCCCATTTAAAAAAAAGCACTAAAAAATACTTATGTATGACAAAGATATGGTCATTTGAAGATATGACAATTGCAACACGTTTTTGCAATAGCGGTTGTTCTTTAAAAAATGATAGCGGCCCATTCTTGTAGTAGCAACTATTCTTTAGAAAATAATAGTGACCCATTTTTGCAATAGCGGTCATTCTTCAAAAAAATGATAGCGACCTATTTTTGTAGTAGCGGTCATTCTCCAAAAAATGATAGTGACTCATTTTTGCAGTAGCGACCGTTCTTTAAAAAATGATAGTTGTCCCTTTTTATGGGTCATTCTTCAAAAAACGATAGCAAACCTGTTTCTCTGACTTCCACCTTTTAAAAATCAAAAGCATTTCTAGAAAATATGTCTATGCTCCAGAACCTGTAACTGCTTAAGAAAACTCAGGAAAACGTTAATGTCAAGGATTGAGGTCCCATCGGGTGTGCCAAATTTTGTAAGGGGGAAATCGAAATGTAAGAAGGAAATTAGACATGAATGAATCAAATACGATTTTTAATTCAAACAAAGGTTAAGATTCCATACCCATTACTCATGAAATGAACAATATAAGATTTATTGAATTCAATGAAATTAAGCAATGCAATCAAAGAACAAAATGATGAATTCAATTAACTATACTGTTACCCATCTCATGTAAAAGTGTATCCATAGCGATGTTGAATTGCGGTGTATTGATGCAAAGTCTCCATTATGCATTTTGCAAAAGCTCCAAATGTGTGTGGATGGTGATCGAAGATGTGTGTAAAAGCTTTGAAGAAATCAATTGTTTGCCATTACTTCATTGCACAAAAGATGCAATTTTTTTATCCTTTTTGTGGATGAAGAGGATTGTTATATAGATTTTACATTTTGACATGAACGATCAGAATCACATAGTAGAAAATCATGATCAACAGTTGAAATATGTTGAGAGGAATTAGATTGCTAAGTTAGCTTTTGTGATCAAATAAATTAAGGATATTAATCGATCAATCAAAGGAAATAGATTGCCTAATATGTGGAATTGAGGAAATCAAGTTGAGCCTTCAGTGGGATTGAAGAATAGATGGATTAGTTAGAAAATAGATGAATCAGTCAGCCAATCAGAGTGAGCAATCGATGGTCATAATTTGCTCAATCATAAAAGTGGGTGAGGGTAATTAATTAATTAAGCCTTTTTGAGTTTGAATGTGCAAGTCATGTTTGAATTTTATAAACAAAGTTGTATTTGTTTTGTTGAACTTTTTGGACATGATGTTTTGAATAATTAATTTAACTATTTAAGTTTAGGGAAAAGTGATTTAATTAAAATATTAAGTATTAATAATTTAATTAATTTTAGGGGAATACAGTAAATTAGCAACGTAATTGAATAATTGATGTTATTTAATTAATCAAGAGAAATAAAGATTAGATAAATGATGGTTCAATAGTGAATTAATTAAATAATTTAAAGATTATTCAATTAATAAAGGAAAATAGGGTTTTTGATGTAAATGATGTGAAATGTTGATTTGAGGATGAATTAATTAAATAATGTTAAATCACTTAATTAATAGACAAATATAAATTTGATAATAATTAAATAATAATGCATTATTTAATCATTTAGGGAAGAAGGGTGAAAGTTAGTGTTGTTCGCCAATCAGGACAATTTAGGGTATCTACACTCTACCATATTTATTTCACTTCATTTCATTTTGGATATGGGTGGTTTTATTTGATTTAGTTTTATTATTGACTTTTACACCACTCAATTTGATTTATTTACTTTATGGTATAAAACAACCGTTGATTTGACTCTGTGTATAGCTATATTAATTGAAGTATTTAATGTTTGCATTAATTCACATGAAGAGGGTGAACCCTACTAGCCAATCATTTTTTTCCAACATTTAAAACTGCAAAGATGAGAAAAATTAACCAAAATGATTGCTCAAGACTTGACAAGCTAAATAAAAAAGCTTTACATATCTAGAACTATACTTTTCCCCCTAGGTAGGTATTAATAATACCTACTAATAGTGTTTTCTACTACCTAATAAAGTAAATAATGTAAATAAAATAAAATAATTCTCAAACAGTTATAAAGTAAAACAAAATAATGCTTAAGTAAATGAAATAATTTGAGACTGATATGCCATTTTTTAGATAGCTATGTCCATATATGTATAAAGTAAATAAACACGAGTTAAGAGTATCAAAAGGAAAACATTGGCCTCCTTTTGTAATCTTCCCTTAGCAAAACGAAAACTCTATTATTTGATAAATCTTGATTAAATTTTTTGTTCCCACATTGTTAAAATAGCCACCACTTTCTTGGTGCTTTGCAACAATCCCTTTAAGTGGTACAATTTCAATTAGAAACTTTATAAACTAACTTTGAAATCTTTGAATAATTTTTAGATAGATGTGTCTATATATGTATAAAGTAAATAGACACGAGTTAAAAGTATCAAAAGGCAAACATTGACTTCCTTTTGTAATATTCTCTTAGCAAAACAAGTACTCTATTATTTGATGAATCTTCATTAAATTTGTTTTTGCCCACATTGTTATAATAGCCATCACTTTCTTGATGCTTTACAACAATCCCTTTAAGTAGTACACTTTCAATTAGAAACTTCATAAACTAACTTTGACATCTTTGAATAAATTTTAAAATAAATTTATTTAATATACTTGTACTAACATAACTTTCTTTAAAAAACTATGTAAAAGACATTAAGAGATATCATTCTCGAAGCACCTATTTTTAACTATGTTTAAAAAATTATGTCAAATACATTAAAAGATATCATTCTCGAAACACCTATTGTTAACTTTATTTATGATTTGCATTCAATAGACACCTCATAAAATATATCTTTCGAAATAGTCATCTCAAAACTTATATTTCTCCACATATCTAAAATTACATATATATGCTAATTGCTTTACAATTTTATTAATTCAATTTAGTAAAATATGATTTAAAACTTTCTTGACTAGGTTATAACATTGTGTCCTTTAGTAGGAAACTAGAATAGAAAACTTATCCCTTGAAAAAAAGAAGAAGAAAATATGAACTTATCGCTAACCATGAATCTCGTGGAAATTTCATGGTTTCACACTGCATACCAAATTAAATACTAGGTCATAACATTGCGTCCTAATAAGAGTACTCTCATGATTTAGATAATATACTACTTGGCATACCTTCTTTGAATAAAAACTTATTTGATTGTAATATTTTGAATATCTACCTAGATATGTGAGACTACAAAGCTCTTATTAGTTCTTGCATGACTTTTATAATTATATCTTCTCAATCTTAAGAGTGAGGAATGAATCAAGGGAGGATATATGATATGTGGTGCATAGTCAATGACTTGTGGAGTGGTACAACAAGACGAGTCAGATGCAAATGACAAATATTAAAAAAATGAGCAATATTATGAATGAAATAGAGAAATACAATAAGTGTGAATACATCAATTATTAGAATGGAAAAGTTCCACATCATAACATCATCATAAAGAGGGTCAACCATCATATTATCTATTACAAGCATAAAAAAATGCATGTCTAACAAAAAAGAGAAAGAGTGGGCATGAAAATAACCACTATATACTACCATGAACATGAAATTAATTTAGAATTTTCATTCACATTAAAATAAATATTGTAAATGATGATTTTGGTTTGTCCTCACAATACTTTGCTCCTCCTAGGGTATTTCACCTAAAAGGAGAAAGGGGATTGGATGGGGTCCAAAATGCAAAGGTTTACACTCAAATTTAAAGTAAATGAGATGTATTATGCCTAATTAAGATGTTCTAATGCTCTAATATGAAATTGAAATGTCCTAATGATGAAAACTTAGAAAATGCAACGTGCTGGAAAACACAATGTGATATGCAAGAATGCCTAAAAATGCAACTAAATGATCAAATAACAAAACATAATGAAAGAGGTGCACCTATAATCTAAAGCTTGATATTGTGAGATTCTGGAATCCTAAAAAATTGGCTAAAAATTTTGACTGGGACACTTCTGCTAGGTAGGGCGACTTAGTCCTAGTTTTGGGAAACTTTGTCGGAACATGAATCTGCTAAATGGGAATCCAGAAATGTCAAAATCAGTTTTCAAGCCCAAAAGCGGGACTAATTCACCACTATTGGCGACTTAGTCCTCCTACAAATCTTAGGAAATTCAAGACAGAATATTGTAGCCTCAGGTCTGCACTTCCTTTTTTGATAGGTGTCTGCACTTGATTCTATAGAAAATAGGGTAGAAAGTCTCTCCAAGCTTGAACTAGGTTTGTGTTGACTTGATTGACTTTGTAGACTTGTTGACCACCTTTCAACACCTAATTGCTTGATAAATATGCATACAAAATTTTGGAAACACACATGCAAAAGGGGGAAAATGGTTGAGGGTTAGAGAATAGGGGTTTGCCTTGGTCAAACCCCACTTTGGTAATCAAACCCTAAACAATGAAATGAAATGAAAAGAGTATGATAAATAGATAACATGCAAATGTCATAAACTTACCACACCTTTGATGCTCAAAATCTGAAGATATGCAATGAAGTGCTCCAATAGATTTGATAATGCTTGATTTGCTTGAATGTTTATGAATAACTTGATGAATGCTTGAGTGCTTGTGAATTAGGAGAGTGTATGAGGAGATGAAAAATGAGTGGAAAAACCCTTATTTATACCTGATTTTATTAAAATTTCCCAAAAATAACACATCATAGCCCGACCTCAAGGGTTAGAGGATAAATTCCCACTAGAAATTTAAAATTATTTTGAGTTTTGTGCCAAAAAGGACTAAGTCGCCCCTATTGGCGACTTAGTCCCACTTAAGCAAATTAAGTGGGTGTCAGGAATTTTGAGGCATTAAAATTTTTCCAATGGGAATATTGTCAAAAACACACTTGAAAACAATCAATAAGTACATTAAGGGGTCAAATAAAGCATAAGAAAGGTGTAAATAGTGAAATTAAGCCTAGAAAAGTGTGAAATCTTGTTACAAGACTTTACAACACTTCAAAATAGGACTTAATAAGTGATGAAAAGGTGATTTTTAGGTGAATTTTAATGAATAGAGTCTATAAAAGTGTAGAAATGTTTTACAACACTTCACAACACCTTCAAAATACATCATAATTTGAATGTTTAGGACCTATTGTGAATGTTTTGATCACATTACAACATTATACCCATGCAAAATCAAGCCAAAGTCCATTAGAAAGACTCAAGTGAGTGTAAAAATGTCAACTATACATTTTTTGGTGACACAAATATATGCAATACAAATGTAATAGTTTAATCAACAAAATTGTAGAATTGTTGGATATAGTGTTTTTCCTTTATTCGGAAAGTATATTTTACATATAAAACACCAAAATAAAGATACCACAATCCCACATGTGGGGGTTGAAGGTTACATGCCTTCATGCATTGAGATACCAAGATGATGTGATGATAGCAAGGAGTCACTAAGTGTGTGGGACTTGCCACAAGGGTTTTGATTGGACAAAAACATAGAAAGACAAGGTTGAGAATCAAGATGGCCTAGGGTGTGACCCATAGCTTTCCTTGTATTTTGTTGATGTACATAGATGAAAAGTAGTGGAACTAGACACAACCCTCTATTATGATAAAAGATAACTATTATTTTAAATATTCACCTCAAGTGGAGAGGAGGCAAAATGGAACCCAAAATATTGCATTTACATTAATTAAGACACCAAGTCAATAGCAAGACAAATGAATGAAATTATGTGAGTTTAAGGAGAGTTACATGAAATAAGATTATAAAGGCACGAATAAGAAGAGGTCATAGCTAACATCTTTGAAAATTGTAAATACTACTAAATAAGATCAAAAATTCTATTTACACATTATCTATACTTCTATCAAAGATATAAAATGAATGTATAATCTAATACAATTTAGATTATAAAAAATTATCTTTAAATCCAAAAAACCTACATGTATCACAAGTAGAATCTATAGCAAAAATATATGCCAAGCATTGGGAAATCCAAATGTCTAGATACCCATCCTATAGAAAAGTAAACTTGCATGCAAAGCATAGAAAAATAAAGGAACTAACCAAATCAATTAACATATGATCTTGGAAATTTGAAATGATGACAAACAATTAGAGTGCAAAACTACCCATGCTCTTGATACCTCGAAAGGAGGTTTTAATCATACAATCATCAAATTATTTTTATCAAATTTTGTAGTTTTTTGTGTGTAATTATAGGATTAAATGATGATACAAAAATAATCATATATAGACATTATTATAGAACTACGTGTTTCATAGATGTGAAAAATAGAGACCAACACCTCTAATCACAAGCATCCAAACAAGAAGAGTTATCCTTAAACATTTTGCACAAAAACTAATGAAGATTGGTTCTCAAAGAAAGAAAATGAAAAAGGTTTGACCACCACAAGATTTGTAGTTCAAAAATCTTCAAAGCATAAACAATTAGAGATAACAGATTACATGTATAATGTGCTACAAAAGGATAAATAAAATTCACTAAGGACATTATTACAAAACCTTGCATGCTTGTTACTATGGATTTTTTGAATCCAAATTAACATCTTAATATCTTAGAACACTCTTTTAATACATGGGCCTATTCTAATTTGGTGTGTAAAGTTTTGGTCTATGTCACTTATTTAAAAATATTACAACACCTTGTAAATAAACATAAAAAGTTGGCTCACAATGTTAGGAATTGCACCATATCTTTAAAGCAACCAATGCACATAATAATTTCCCGGATAGAAGCAAGACCTTTGTTGCTTTGCCAAAAATTACATTGATTATCTTGGTAGACATAATTGACCAAAAGGGGCTTTGCATCAAGTGGTTTTGAGACACAAATACGAGATCAATGTCACATAGAATATGAGATCAATGTCACATAGAATACGAGATCAATGTCACATAGAGGAGGAATGCAATTTGTAAATTAGAATCATTTTCACATAGCATAAAGTTTATGAAGATCATGGGGTTGTTATTTCTCAAGAAAAAAAAATCCTAATGAGATTAAAAAGGAATATTATTTGGGCAATGTCACCAACATTTATGATTCTCATAAGAAGAAAAAGAAAAAGAAAATCAATATAAATCTTATCTTATATTTTTTTTACTAGTTTTGATGAGATTTCTTTTAGTACTTGTCTTTTCTAGAACTTAAAATGCAAACCTCATGTGTTGTAATAAATATTATTTGACTTCTACCATACTTATTTCATTTCATTTTGGGTAGGGTAGTATTTATTTGATTTAGTTTTATTATTGACTTTTACACCGCTCAATTTGATTTTATTTACTTTATGGTATAAAACAATCATTTAATTTGACTTTGGGTATGACCTATATTAATTGAAGTATTTAATGTTTGCATCAATTCACATGAAAAGGGTGAACCCTAATAGTTAATCATTTTTTTTCCAACATTCAAAACTGCAAAGATGAGAAAAAAAACCAAAATGATTGCTCAAGACTTGACAAGCTAAATAAAAAACTTTACATATTGGGCACTATAGTTTTTTCCCTAGGTAGATATTGATAATGGCTCTAGGAAAATTCATCGCCAACAATTCACCAATGGAAAATTCATCGTCATCAATTCACCGCGAGAAAATTCACCACCACCAACAATTCACCACCACAGAAAATTAACTGCCAAAAATTCATGCAATTAATTTTTTGTGCGGTGAATTGTCACGGCGGTGAATTTTCCCACGGTGAATTGTTGGTGGTGAATTTGATGCATGCCATTGATAATACCTAATAATAGTATTTTTTCTACTATCTAATAAAGTAAACAATGTAAATAAAATAAAATAATTTTCAAATAGTTCTAAAATAAAATAAAATAATGTTTAGTAAATGAAACTATAGACATCCAAATTTGGACACTTAATTTATCCAAATTTATCACTTTTCATCTAAACATCCTCTTATCTGAGTTAATTAAGTAATATTACTATTATTTAATTAATAATTAAATACCTTACCCTCCTTAATCCTCTTTTTATCATCTAATCCTAATCCATCTCCTAATCTCTGCATAAGGATGTGCACATGCTTAATCCTTGATTAGGATGTGTCACATCCTCCAACTTTTGCAAGTTGGCTTCTAATCCTCATTAACCCCTAATTATCTTCTAATTATTGATTAGTTAAGCCTAATTAGTACCTTGGTCAACTCTCCCCATCCCCGAAGGAATTTTTAATTCCTTTTTATTCATCCAAAGCTCCTCTCTTCCCCATGTAAATTTTTAATTCACTTTTATTCCTCCTAGAAACCCCTTTTCCCATGCATCTTCTAGAATCTTTGACCTGTCACATCAAGTCACATGTGACCAACTCCCACCTTTTTGGAGACCTTCTCTTATCCATTAGATTCTCCCAAACATGTGAATTTTTAATTCACATTTATTCCTCCAAGGAATCTTCTCATCTCCCAATGTACTTGGAAGGTACTTGTCCTTCCTCCACGTCATGTACTCTCCTTCCACATCACCTACACATCATCACCCTTAGCCATCTCACATTCCACATGTCAAAATATGAGGGCTTGTGAGCTCTCAACTCACCTTGGCCCTTCATCTTGGCCTTGTTGGATAAATCTCAATCGTTGAATTCTCTAGAGAATTCAAATTCTCCTATAAATACCTCCTCCTCTAAGGCATTTGAAAAAAAAAAATTAGTCATTTTGCAACTAAATGTTGTCATTTTGTGCACTCATCTAGCCATCTATTGGATTTTTGGCTTACTATTTTTTTATGCAGAAGGGGACTACACCCTTTGGTTAAACTTTTCTTTCTAACGTTGCACTGCAGAAGGGCGGCTACGCCCCTTGGTTAAACTTTGTGTGCTAACATTTTATTGCAGAGGGGCGACTACGCCCTCTTGGTTACTGTAGAAGGGTGACTATGCCCTCCTGTCACTATAGAGGGGTGACTACACCCTTCCTCAGCACTGCAGAAGGGCGAATACGCCCTAAACATCACATTTTGAAAGGTAAAACAGTCATTTTAGCTTCATTTTTGCTCTCATTTTTTGTTGTTTTCATATACTAACCCCCTAACATTGTTTCTTGCAAGGATATTTGTGTTTTTGCTAACATTTTGCATCATATTCTTGTGTAATTGATGAAGAACGCAGGATAAAACAACTAACATTTGCTTGCAGGGCTATCCATTTGCTCATATTTTTAAAGTTATCCTTGTTTTCGTTAATCTAAGAACATAGTTTAATTAGGGGAAGTAATATTCATTGCTTGTTGTGTTTATATTTTTGTGTTACCCAAAGGGGGTATTAGTTTGTTTTCACTTTCCCCTTGCACTTCGTGTGAGCTTGGGGAGTAGTTGGAAACGATTAGTGTTTTCTTTATAGTGGGACCTACTTGGGGATTTCATCACCCCAAGGGACGATTTCAACCACGTGAACCAGTGGGGTATACAAAGGGGGGAGAGTAAAAGTTGTACCCCAATCCAATCGCGTCATAATTGACGGAGCGTCGAAGCTAGGGTGATACCTAGATAGACGTGAAGAGTTGGTCTGAGCCCTTTAGTATATCGCTGGGGTTCCCAACTCACGCTTATGACAGGCTAGTGTTCACAGTTGTGCCTCACGTACCGAGAGTATATCAAGGACTCCCTAGACACCTTGTGCATCCTAGATTAAAACCTCATTGGCCATACCCTTAACACTAATCATAGGATTGTGTTTGCTTGAAAGTGTTTTCTTGTGAAGAACCAGTAAACTTTTTGACAAATTAGTCTTATTATTGTCATTTTAAAGTCCTTTCCATAGTCATTTTCATCAAACCAAGTCCCTGTTCACTACAGAAGGGTGACTATGCCCTTTTATTTACTATAGAAGGGCGACTATGCCCTCCTGTTTACTGCAAAGGGGCAAATTTTCCCTCCTAAGCAGCCAAAATCACCCTATTTGGCTCCATTTAGCCTCTAAACCATCATTTAATCATTCCAAACCTTTATCTAATCATTCCAAGCCTTCGTTTTGTCATTCTAAACCTCTTAAACATCTATTTGGTCATTCTAAACTTTCATTTTATCATTTTGAACCTTCGTTTGGCCATTCCAAACCTTCGCTTAGCCATTCCAACATATGTTTGACCAAGTAGTCTTTCATCCCTTTCGATCCTCTATTTACTCATTTCGAGTAATCTTTCATCCATTCCAAGCATCCATCTCCTCATTCTGAGAGTTGTTTATCCTTTCTAATTAATCATTTACTCGTTTCGAGCTTTCATCTCCGCGACCTGGGATTCGTTCATCCCTTCTAAGCAACGTTTACCAGTTTCGAGTGCATATTCATCCACTCCTATAATTTGTTTTCCCAATCCAATCATCTATTTCCTCAATCCGATTATCTAACACCCCATTCCAATTACCCGTCTCTTCGTTCTAACAGCCCGTTTACCCACTTAAAGAGTCCATAAAGTAGTGGGGTGAATCTGCCCTACAAAAGGGTAAATTCGCCCCTCTGTGAGGGCATAGTTACCCCAGAAGGGCAAATTTTCCCTAGAAGGGGAAATTTGCCCCTCTGTGAGGGCATAGTCGCCCCAGAGGGGAAAATTCGCCCCTCTGAGAGGGCATAGTCACCCCAAAAGGGAAAATCCACCCCTATGTGAGGGAAAATTTTCCCCTCTATAGCAAAAATTTGGCAAACATATCCTCCCTCTATATGGGAAAATTCACCCCTCTGTAGCAAAAATTTGGCAAACAAACATATCCAGTTCCCAAATCTAACTGGTGAAACCAATCCCATCATATCTTTCAATCTAATCTAAATTCTGAGCACTTGTTCATCAAATTTGAATCTTCTTCCCCTCGTTTTGAGAGTCATTCATCCGTTCCGAGCACCCGTTTGCCCATCATCAACACCTTTTCGTAAGTTATCGTTTCATCACCAAAATTGCATAAGTGCTACTTAGAACATCATTAGAGTCCATATTCATCATCAAATCACCCATCCCAATCACTTAGACTTTGTTTTGAGAGTTTTGAATTTTTATGCCGAAACTTCTGAAGGCCATAACTTTTGACTCGGGTGTCTGTTCGGCCTAAAATTTTATGGGTAGTTGCGTTATGAGGTGGCATGTGGATTCCCAACTAACATTGAGTCAATTGGACCCCATTTTGCTGCATTTTTGGGGCCTCAAACCTTCATCTTGACCCTCAAAATCACAATTTAGTGTTTTTTTTTTCAGTTTTTGAAAAATTGTTTTCGTTAATAACTTAGAATGCATGTCTCAAATTTGGGAGGTTAGTTGGAAATTCATCCTATCTTGGTTTTGGGTATTTCTAGGGAAAAAATTGGACTCTCAAAAATATGTCCGTGAAGTTTCCTAAAATGGCAAAATTTGACAAATTTTGAAAATTGCCAAATCTGGGAAAATTTGATTGTCGACACCTTACGTCCTTTAAACCCCATAATTTGGTGTAGAATCAATCCCATCACATCCTCCAATCATTCTAGGCTTCAATCTAATCCTAATCTAAGCTTTAATCTAATCCCAATCTGAGCTTAACCAAAACCCTAATTTGAGCTTTAATCCATCTACAGTCAAGATCTTTGGATATTGAAACAAATCTTAAGATCCCTCTCTCCATATTCTTCAATTTCATCATATTCAACCTTTCATCTAGATTCCACAAGTCAACCTCCTAATCTGAGCATTCGTTCATTCATTCTGATCAATCGTTTACTCGTTTCAACCTTTCATCTATCCATTCTGAACATTCGTTCCCTCTTTTTTCAATCATTCATTTACTCGTTTCATGTAAGCATTCATCTATTTTGAACCTTCGTCTATCATTTCAAACTATCATTTAGCCATTCCAAGCATCCGTTTACTCATTCCAAGTAAACATTCATCCATTTCAAACCTCCTTCAATCATTTTGAACTCTCGTTCAACAATCCCCATCAATCGTTTACTCATTCTGAGTAATCTTTCATCTATTCCAAACCTTCATCCTCTCATTCTGAGAATAATTCATCTGTTGTGAGCAGTTGTTTACTCGTTTTGAGTAGTCGTTCATCCCTCTCGATCATCTATTTACTCATTCTGAGTAATCTTTCACCTATTCTGAACCTCCTTCTCTCATTTTGAGCAGTCGTTTGTCCATCCATTTCTCCAATCAAATCATCATCCAAATCTCTTGAACTCCATCTCGGGTTATTATCCAAATTGACCTAACCATCTAATATGATCGTCATCATCAAAATCTGCTTAGGATTGTCATCCGTCCTAAGTTAATCATTATCGTCATCGACCCAATCAATCCATTTTCAATCTCAAAGTGGATTTGGTGCCATAATCATCCATTTATCCTTTAATCCGATCAATCAACATCTTAAGTCACCTAGGATAATCTCTGAATGAGGTTTAGAATCCCTTCCATCATCCTATTTGATCCATCAGTTGATCTTATCAATCATCAATCAACCTTATCCAATCCAATCCAATCCAATCACATCACCTTCGACCCAATCAATCTACTTTCATCTTGAAGCAGATTCAGTGTTGATCGTCAGAATCAATCCCATCACATCATCTAATCATCCTAATTTGAGTTTTAATCCAATCCTAATCTGAGCTTAACCTAAATCCCAATTTGACCTTTAGTCTGTTCCCATCCAAAGTCTTTAAACCATCCTCTTTATCCTTTCATCATCATGAATCCTTATCCTCCATCAATAGTAGTCAAGGGAAACCCTAATTACATCGACAACGATAACGAAAGTCTTGTCAATCAAGAAGAATGACATAGATCCCCTTGATGCTATCGTCACTAGTAAGCTTTCTCCACCCACTTTCCACAATCCAATCACCCCTTTGAGTTATCTCGTTATGTCTTCATCTATGCCTAATCATGCTCCTTATGCTACCTTTGACAAGGGATATTCGTCATATCCATCATATCCTTCATCTACATCATCCTCTTATCCAACGCCCGCATCCTCTTATCCTAATCTACCATCACAATACCCCTATCTTAATCCCTCTTCCACATCATCCTATCTCAATCCTTCACTTGCATATACCCACTACCCTAATCTTCCATACCAATCTGCTCACCCTAATCTAACATCCACATCTTCTTATCCTAATCTGACATCCACATTTCCCTATCTCAATTTTCCATCTCAATCTTCCCATCCTAATCCCCCATCCCAATACCCTTACTACAATCCACCACCTGTATCCTCGTGTCCTAATTCACCATTCCAATATCCCTATCTTAACCCTTCATCTAATCTTAATCCCCTATCTATTCCTAGTCCTATTCCCGCATCTAATCCTAGTCCACCAATCCCTAGTCCTAATCCCCCACCAATCCATAATCCTTCATCCACTCCTACCATGCCACCTCATCCTAGAGTATTCAAGTTTTTCACCTTAGAAGTTCTCCAAGGACTTATAACAAAGAAGACATCTCGCACTCCATACCTTGAAGTTGTGGAATCATGCCATCCCAACCCATCATCCACGGTCATTAGTGATGAGACTCTTCTCCACCCAACACCTATCATTGATGATACCACCCCTAGCACCACTCAAACCATCGAAACCATCACATCCTCTGAATTCACTGAGCCCCCTTCTCCTACCATCACATCTATCGAATCCATTGAACACCCACCTCCTACTCTGCAAGCCATCGAACCCATCAGCAGCACCCAAATCCAATCCACTTCTCCCACTCCTTGTATCACTAAAATCCATTCCCATTAATGTTTTGAATCATCTATCCCTCCATCTTCCCCACTTAAAGAGTCCCACCAAGACTCCATTATCATGCCTCCTGCGCACGATGAGTCATGCCAAGAGCTTGATCCAAAGCATGCCAACATATCCCCCTCTCCAGATCAATATCCTACCATCCCATCTAGTCCACCTCAAGATCATAGTCCCCCATCCATTCCATCCCATGATCCCCTTTTCATTCACGCTTCCACTGCTCCATCTCCATCTCCATCGCATGAGCCCACTACCACAAATCCAGATCCTATCATATCCCCTAATCCCTCTCCTGATATCACCCATCCAAATGTTGCTATCCCATCATCTCCCTCTCATGATCCCCCATCATTGCCTAAAATTGCTATCCCCACACCGCTTGCATATCCCCTTGGTACTCTCACATTCTTCCATGGTGGCCTCCTCGTAGAAGAAAAACATAGTGTATATACCACCCATCATCCTCCACCTAATAATGGACTTGCATCATGTTTTCAAAATAACACAAATCCTATCATGGATCGCATGCTCAAGAAAATGAACTATCAAGGAAAAGGTCTAGGCCTTCATGAGCAAGGTATTTTGGAGCCCATCCAAGTCAAAGAACAAATCTACATGCAAGGTCTTGGACCTATTTCCCAGGACTCACAATCTAAAGATGTTGGTACAACCCTAGACATCCTCAACGAGCCTTTTCCAAAAGAAATGTCAACTCTTCCCATCGCCCCACCAGATCATATGCTGCCATCCCTCCTCCTCTATCGTATCGCCTCAAAACAACCATCCATATTCCTCCTTCATCTGCTCCATCCATTTTGGGTCCTTACATCCCTCCATCCACCATCTCCCATCCTTCATCTACTCCATCCATCTTGGGTTCTTATGTCCCTCCACCCACTTCGTCTATTTTAGGCCCCTATACCCTAAACTCACCTCCTCCATCTCATCCTATCCATCCTTTCATCCATTCATCACCTATCCATGTCATCCATCATAAACATCCCACTCTATTGTCCCCTAATCAAGATCAACAAAGGCACATACCCGCACATCCTCCATCTACACAATCCCTATAATCCTACCTTTGTCGCTCCACATCATCCATCTCCTCGCACATATCCCATTGCTATCAAAAGCCCTTTGGGTGTTAAAACAAGAATGTATCAATCTAAACATCCACATGAATCTAAAGCTTCCCATGTCCCCTCTAAACGACATGTTGCAAAAAAGAAAAAGAAAATCCAAAATCAAAATCAAATCAGTAGCCCACAAAGGTCCACCAAAGAAAAGATCAAAACCATGTGGATCCCAAAGAAAAAATATGCAATGCCATCAAATGAAAAATTTGTAAGAACATCCAAATTTTCTAATCCAAAAGCTAATCATACACCCCTTTCATCTCCTAAGTTTGTTTTGGGCCCTTATGTTCCAAAATTCGCCATCCCATCTCCTCCATTACCCTCACATTCTCCATCCATTAATACTCCTATCATTTCATATTCATCACCATATGTGCCAATGTTGGTCCCGAACTCACCACCCCATCACACATCCACCCCATCATTCTATCCATACCCTTTCCAACATCCCACCCATTACCCCACATATCTCCCCCATCAAATCCCTCTAATTCATCCTCTTGCATAATCCATTTATCCTAATAAGGTTGTACCAACATCCAACAGTCAGTTCGAACAAGGGCTCTTAATGCCTCATATAGAACTTGATGCTTGAGTCCTTCATCCATATCCTTATCACATCTCTTCTAAATCCACGTATTCGCCTCCCTATCCTTATTCATTTCCTTCCGTGTGCTATCCAAAAGAAAAAAAAAATAGTAAAGAGAAATAATCCGTCCAGTGGTGAAAAATTGGCAAACAAGCGCCTTGGATAAGTACCATGATGAAAACTTAGCAAACAGGCATCATGCGTAAATCCCCATCTGCACTCAGGGGCAGCTACCTGATATGCATTCCCTCCATCCGTTATGCTTCCAGCTATGCACCCGTCTTCCTGCTATACGTCCTCTTCATTCATCCCCTCCATCCCACCTATCTTCCACATCCTGCCATCATAGCCCATTTATCTCCCATCCCTCCATCCTTCTTGTGATCTTGATCAAAACAAGGGCGCCTATCTATGCATGCTTTGGACACCTCTTGGTATACATTCCCTTCATCCATGCTCTACCATATTCCTTAGTCATTCATCCTATCCTCCTTGAGTTATCTCCTTTATCTTCCCATCCACTCGTCTTCCATCCCTCATACATCATCATACATGACATATCTAGAGTGGGGCATCTACTTCCTTTGTAACATAGTCCTTGGAGACATCATCTACCATAACATCCCTTCATCTCCCTATCCATTTGTCACAACATCCCTTCCAACTCCCCATCCTTATCTTCCTATCCATCTATCCTAGCATCCCTTTCATCTCCCAATCCTTATCTTCCTATCCATTCAAACAATGTCTTCCATCCCCATCCCTATATCTCTACCCATTCTTTCATCTTTATCCTCATCCCATCTCACAATCCCTTGTCATTAGTAACTAGCTATAGGCTATTCCCTCCATGCAACCCAATGCCATTTATCTCATCACCATCACTTTTGCTTCTCTTACACATATTTTCAATCTCCTATCCTTTCTCATCATTCATCTCTCCATCATACCATCCTCCCAATTCATCTTTTGATGATTTGGATAACTATCCCATCCATCCCTGAGCTTCATGTAGTCACCATCATCCTATCCAATCCAACAGGTCTATCCTGTATCATTGTATCAGTCCCATCTTTTTATCCACTCATCCTATCATCATCCTTTATCCATCATTTATCTTTGGTCTTTTGTCGAACTACATTACCCCTGCGCTTTCACATAGGCAAGGTCGATCACTTGATCTGCTCCCAGGGCTCCTCTATCGTCTAGCGTCAGTCTTTTTGCTCTGTCTGTCCACTCCTTTATTGTTTATCATCAGTCTTTGTGGTGTAGGAGCACCTAGAAATCTTAGGCATTTATGAAGTCTAGGATGCTTTTTTTTTGTTTTGTTGTTTATCAAGAAGGTCATGTTGACCATTTAGTTAGAATTTGAGGTTTATGTATAAGTCTTGATCTGTTATGATCAGTAGAATAAGAAGTGGAGAGGATGGATGAGTTTAGGAACTCAACTTGCTTAGGTTGCTAACAATTGGCAAAAATTGGAAAACATAGTGGATTTTGTAACTCTTTCCATTATGCAACTAATAAGTCTGACCAAGGGAGGATAACTATTTGAGGAACCTATTTAAAGTGTGCCTCAACCTGGAAACAAGGTTGGAAGCATTAGCATTGTGAGAAAACTTTGTGAATTGGCAGTAAAACAGTGTTTTGTGAGTCATTTTTTGTTTTTGCTTCAAGGAAGAGCTTTAATGGATTGAATTAATTATTGTTTTGTATGGAGGATGTAGTGTTGTTAGTCTTCTAATCTTGTGTGTCATTATTTAGTCCCATATTTCATTTTTAATCACTGTTTGTAAATATTCTTGATTTAACCCTGTTGCTAGTCTGAACCAGACAGTCTGGAAAGAATGGAGTGCTAGGCCACTTTCCCACCGTACAAATTGTACGACCTTTTGGGAACGGTGTCTAGACTCCATGTGTGTACATATGGTAGGTTTTAGGGTTGGTGTGAGCACAGAAGTTGTCAGCAAAGTCTTTCCCTAGGCGAGCAAGGAAGAGTCCGGCTAGGGAAGACAAGGAGTGCAAGGCACTTAACTTGTAGGGGAGTTTGTTTCTTGTTGTATATCCTTTTTGAGAAGGCAGGGGAAGGTTTTATCAAGGTTTGGTAAGCAGGAGGAGGTTCCACTAATTCTTTTGGTGAGTGAAAAGGCTTGACAGATTGAAGGAAACCAGAAGATGGCTTAAAACCTTAGTTTATGTCCATTTTCAAGATTTGGCTTTGTACGGATGATAAAGGCCCAAAACCCCAAAAATATTTGAGAGCTATGCAATTGAACCAAGGACCTCAGAGAAAGAATGAGGTGTTCTTGGAAAAGTTTTGAGCTAAGACAAGTTTACTCGAAAATGGAGGCTTAATTAGGGCTCTTGGCTAGTAGCCTTTTTAACCCTAGATGAGGGTTTTGGTGAAAGTGATGAAAGGGTGGAGTGTTGTGAACCTTCCAAAACCCTAGGAGGATGGTTAGAAACTATTGAAGGCATCTCTATACCCCTACAAGGTCTAATTGAGAGTTGAGGTGTTGTTAGTCTTTAGGGCAGATTAAAGACTAAGGAAGAGTTAGAGTTTTGGCACCAAGTGTGACTTTGTTGGAAGGATATGACTTGATGGTTGGGTTGGCAAGGTGAACTAGGGGAGTCTACACAAACAGTAGATCCTATAGGTTAAGGTGGTGGAGTGTGACACCATAGGGTCTTCCTAAACAAGATCCAAAGCATGGAACAATGAGTGTTTCCATCCAACCCTCCCTATCACTTTGCTTTTGTCTCTCCAGTCCTTGTCATCCACCATTAGTCTTCATCATCCTCTTTCTACTTTTATCCATGGTCAGTCAACAACCTTTTATCAAACTACGAGGGCTCTGCGCTTTCACGTAGGCAAGGCTAATCTTTGATCAAGCCTCGAGCCCCTAGGTCTTTAGGGTGTGTCAGTCTCATGTCGTGTGTCATGTCATCAAGCTATGCCCTTATCTAGCTAGTTCTTAACAAACAAGATCCACTCGTATCATGAGATCCAATCGGTTTTGAATACCCTACGTCATATCGATCTTTTAGTCTAGTAACCATCATCAGTCTCAACAGGATTCATCCTTCCTAACAAACCTCATCAATCCCATCCATCCCATTGATCCTATGGCAAAGGACATTTGAAATTGATTATGATCTTTTGATACTTTTGGCTTTTGATTATCATTTGAGCTCCCTATCATCACTTGTCAAGGCCGCCATGATCCATCATATTATGCTGTGTTTTGATTGGTCAACATAGAGGCATATTTTGATATTTTTATTTCTATTTTTGTATTCTTGGTTGTCCCACTTAGTACCCACCAAGATCCCCGAGGTCTTGTGTTATGCTGGGGCATCCTTTTGTGCTTGTGGTTATCTCAATACTTGGCCCGACCAAGGTCTTCGTGACTTTGGGGTGTTGGAATAGTCTTCTTGTCTGTTGTGTTTGTTTCATGCATTAGACACTAATACGCCTTGGTTCCACATACCCTGACACTTGGTGTCTTATGCTATAGCGAAAATCAGTGCTCCGAAGATGGCAAATTGCATTAGGATTGCATTTCATTTCTATCATCTTGCATGCATCCCCCATCCTCTCATCTATCAAAATCCCCCCATACATTCCTCCTTCATCCTCATCTCACATCTCACATCTCTATCCAATCCTCCCCCATTCAATCTAGCACAAATCATCTAATCGCATCCTTGGTATTGTCCCTAGCCTTGTTAGAAGCCTCAATCCAATCATCCTCATCATCGGGATGTATCCTTCCCTCATCAACAACCCTTTTTATCGGGATGTATCCTTCTCTATCCTCGTGTTGTTTTGGGATGTATCCTTCCCTCATCAACAACACTTTCATCAACCCTCATCAGAATATATCCTTCCCTATCCTCATGTTGTTTTAGGTTATATCATTCCCTCATCAATGACACTCCATCCATCATCAACCCCTTTTGACTTGTACCTTGATTGGGGCAACATTATCTTCATCCTTGCATCCATTTGTGCTTCCCAACCTCCTGTCGCCTTTTCATCCTTTCATATCCATCCCTTTGCATCCTCTTCCTCATCTCCCATTTCGTCATCTCATCCATTTCGAGAGCACATCCGTGTTCTCTTGAACTCGCATGTCCTCTTGAGGGGGCATCCTCAATCCATAATCTTCATCTTCACCCCCATCTCTTTTTTTTTTCCTTCCTAGTCACTCCTTTGAATGACTGAGGCATCTTTTCCAATCTAACCATCTCCTTCTAGGTTCTATAGTTTAATATTCTTTGAAATGATGCTACTTCGTAACACCATCTCAAAGAGGGGCAAAATGTAGACATCCAAATTTGGACACTTAATTTATCCAAATTTACCACTTTTCATCTAAACATCCTCTTATCTGAGTTAATTAAGTAATATTACTATTATTTAATTAATATCCTTTAATTCTGCCAAATCCTAAGGTATTTAATTAATAATTAAATGCCTTACCCTCCTTAATCCTTTTCATCAAATGAATTAAATAAATATTACATTTATTTATTTCTTCACATGTCTTTCATCTAATCCTAATCCATCTCCTAATCTCTGCATTAGGATGTGCACATGCTTAATCCTTGATTAGGATGTGTCACATCCTCCAACTTTTGCAAGTTGGCTTCTAATCCTCATTAACCCCTAATTATCTTCTAATTACTGATTAGTTAAGCCTAATTAGTACCTTGGTCAACTCTCCCCATCCCCAAAGGAATTTTTAATTCCTTTTTATTCATCCAAGGCTCCTCTCTTTCCCATGTGAATTTTTAATTCACTTTTATTCCTCCTAGAATCCCCTTTTCCCATGCATCTTCTAGAATCTTTGACTTATCACATCAAGTCACATGTGACCAACTCCCACCTTTTTGGAGACCCTCTCTTATCCATTAGATTCTCTCAAACATGTGAATTTTTAATTCACATTTATTCCTCCAAGGAATCTTTTCATCTCCTAATGTACTTGGAAGGTACTTGTCCTTCCTCCATGTAATGTACTCTCCTTCCACATCACCTACACATCATCTCACCCTTAGCCATCTCACATTCCACATGTCAAAATGTGAGGGCTTGTGAGCTCTCAACTCACCTTGGCCCTTCATCTTGGCCTTGTTGGATAAATCTCAACCGTTGAATTCTCTAGAGAATTCAAATTCTCCTATAAATACCTCCTCCTCTAAGGCATTTGAAAAAAAAAATTAGTCATTTTGCAACTAAATGCTGTCATTTTGTGCACTCATCTAGCCATCTATTTTATCTATTTGCATTTGCATCAAACCATATAGTTAAATCTTGCATTTAGCCACATCAAGAGCCATCCAAGGAGCATACAAAACAATCCAAAATCAAGGGCCAAGTAAGGAGTTTCAGCTGTAAAGAGAAGGTGTAATCACTTGCAATCATTTTACACTTTTTCTTTTTGTATTAACAAATTCCTTAGGCTAATCTTGAGGTGTTTCTTTTTGTTTTTCCATTGTATTTTAGTTGTTTAGAATAGCTAAAACATTTGGATATCACATAAACAACTCAAGACTGATATGTCATTTTTTAGATAGATGTGTCTATATATGTATAAAGTAAATAAACACGTGTTAAAAGTCTAAAAACTCAAGCATTGGATTACTTTAGTAAAACAAAAACTCTATTATTTGATGAATCGATTAAATTTGTTGTTACCCACATTGTTATAATAGCCATCACTTTCTTGGTGCTTTGCAACAATCCCTTTAAGTAGTACAATTTCGATTAGAAGCTTCATAAACTAACTTTGACATCTCTGAATAAGTTTTAAAATAAATGTATTTAATATATATGTACTAACATATCTATCTTTTAAAAAACTACGTAAAAGACATTAAGAGATAGCATTCTTGAAGCACCTATTTTTAACTAAATTTTAAAAAACAATGTAAAAGACTACATTAAAATATATCATTCTCAATGCACCTATTTTTAACTATATTTTTGTGATTTACATTATGAACCTCAAAAAAGATATCTTTTGAAATAGACGTCTCAAAAATGACATTTCTCCACATTTAAAAATAGAGACCAACACCTCTAATCATAGGCATCCAAACAAGAAGAGATATCCTCAAACATTTTGCATAATTACTAATAAAAATTGGTTCTCAAAGAAAGAAATGAAAAAGGTCCGACCATCACAAGATTTGTAGTCCAAAAATCTTCAAAGCTTAAACAATTAGAGACAAAGGATTACATGTATAATGTCTACAAAAGGATGAATAAGATGTGCTAAGGAGGTGATTCCAAAACCTTGCATGCTTGTTACTACGGATTTTTGGCATTCACTAACATCTTAATATCTTTGAACACTCTTTCAACACATGGGCCTAATCTAATTTGGTGTGTAAAGTTTTGATCTATGGCACTTATTTTAAAATATTGTAACACTTTATAAATAAACATAAAAAGTTGGTTCACAACATTAGGAATTACACCATATATTTAAATCAACCAATGCACATGATAATTGGGGATAAAAGTAAGACCTTTGTTGCTTTGCCAAAAATTACATTGATTATCTTGGTAGACATAATTGACCAAAAGGGGTTTTGAATCGAGTGGTTCTGAGACACAAATATAAGATCAATGTCACATAGAGGAGGAATACAATTTGTAAAGTAGAATCATTATCGCACAACATAAAGTTTATGAAGACTATGGGGTTGTTGTTGCTCAAGACCAAAGTTTTTTAATGAGATTAAAAAGGAAGATTAAAATTTGGGCAACACCACCAACATTTATGATTCTCATTAGAAGAAAAGGAAAAATAAAATCAATATAAATCTTATCTTCTAATTTTTTACTAGTTTTGATGAGATTTCCTTTGGTACTTGCTTTTCTAGAACTTACAATGACAACCTCTCATGTGTTGTAATAAATATTATTTGACTACTACCATATTTATTTCATTTCATTTCATTTTGGGTGTGGGCAATATTTATTTGATTTAGTTTTATTATTGACTTTTACACCACTCAATTTGATTTTATTTACTTTATGGAATAAAGCATTCATTTGATTTGACTTTGAGTATGGGCTATATTAATTGAAGTATTTAATGTTTACATCGATTCACATGACGAGGGTGAACCATACTAGCCAATCTTTTTTTCCAACATTCAAAACTGCAAAGATGAGAAAAATTAACCAAAATGATTGCTCAAGACTTGATAAGCTAAATAATAAACTTCAGATATTAAGCACTATAGTTTTTTCCCTAGGTAGGTATTAATAATACCTACCAATAGTGTTTTTTCTACTACCTAATAAAGTAAACAATGTAAATAAAATAAAATAATTCTCAAATAGTTCTAAAGTAAAATAAAATAACGCTTAAGTAAATGAAATAACTCAAGACTATATGTCATTTTTAGATAGATGTGTCTATATATGTATAAAGTAAATAAACGCGAGTTAAGAGTATCAAAAGGAAAACATTGACTTCCTTTTGTAATCTTCTCTTAGCAAAACAAAAACTCTATTATTTGATAAATCTTGATTAAATTTGTTGTTGCCCACATTGTTATAATATCCATCACTTTCTTGGTACTTTGCAACAATCCCTTTAAGTAGTACATTTTCAATTTGAAACTTTATAAACCAACTTTGACATCTTTGAATAACTTTTAGATAGATGTGTCCATATATGTATTAAGTAAATAAACACGAGTTAAGAGTATAAAAAGACAAACATTGGCTTACTTTTGTAATCTCCTCTTAGCAAAACAAGTACTCTATTATTTGATGAATCTTGATTAAATTTGTTGTTGCCCACATTGTTATACTAGCCATCACTTTCTTGGTGCTTTGCAATCCCTTTACGTAGTACAATTTCAATTAGAAACTTTATAGACTAACTCTAACATCTCTAAATAACTTTTAAAATAAATCTATTTAATATACTTGTACTAACATACCTATCTTTAAAAAAACTATGTAAAAGACGTTAAGAGATACTATGTCCTTTTGTAATCTTCTCTTAGCAAAACAAAAACTCTATTATTTGATGAATCTTGATTAAATTTTTTGTTGCCCACATTGTTATAATAGCCATCACTTTCTCGGCGCTTTGCAATAATCCCTTTAAGTAGTGCAATTTCAATTAGAAACTTTATAAACTAACTTTGACATCTCTAAATAACTTCTAAAATAAATCTATTTAATATTTTTGTACTAACATATCTATCTTTAAAAAAACTATGTAAACGACATTAAGAGATACAATTTTCAAAGCACCTATTTTTAACTATGTTTAAAAAAATTGTGTAAAAGACGTTAAAATATGTCATTCTTGAAGTACCTATTTTTAACTATATTTGTGATTTACGTTCAATAGACACCTCAAAAAAGATATCTTTTGAAATAGACGTTTCAAAATAATATTTCTCCAAATATTTAAATATATATTAATTGCTTTACAATTATTAACTCAATTTATTATTTCTTCAAATATTTAAATACATATTAATTGCTTTACAATTATTAACTCAATTTATTATAAATTATGATTTAAAACTTTCTTGACTAGGTCATAATAACATTATGTCCTTTAGTTGGGAACTAGAACATAAAACTTATCCCTTGAAAACAAAAAAATATATATATATAAACTTTTCCCTAACGACGAATCTCGTGGAAATTTCATGGTTTCACACCGCGGATCAAATTAAATACGACCGCCCCGCACTATCCACAATTCATGGTGTCAGTCAAACATTAAATACGGCGGTCATTTTCTTAGGTCCGTTTTTTAACCGTCAACAAAGGCGTACTAGGGAAGTCACTCAAGTGAAACAGCTTAAATTTGACGGTCATGTAACTGTATTGTAGACGTTTTTTAAAAAATATAATTTGAAATTTTAAGAAAGACCGAATCATGTAAAAGAAATAATTTTGGATAGACTGTTTATATGAATTTTTTAAAATAAAATATCGATTTTTTTGAATGGTAGGTCACCGTCAAATTTAACCATGATTCGGAGTTACACCTAATTTGACACCGTAACCAAAAATTAAGGAATCTAATGCGTCCACGTAATCGGATTTTATGTGCCAGGTAGGCGCCACGTTGGAATAATGCTATAGTTTTGATTATTGTGCTGCAGATTTGTGGTTGTCAGATTGTGTTGACTGACCAGAGTTTAAGCAAACGGGTCTCCGTTTTGTCCAACGGGTTGCTTTCACGTCCAGCAGGTCTTCGTAGAGCGAAGACTCCAATCACCTTCTCTTCTGTGACCCAACCATGGTTAAGGAGACTAACCTGCAACAGAGCCTGCCAATGGCATAACATATGCTCGAGTGTATTTATCGACTGCCCACCAGCGTACAAACCAGAAGGATCTATGCAGGCTGCAACACGGTTACATTAAAATTCTTTTTGCAAATGAATGGAGAGGACAACAAAAATGCGCTACTTTTGCCGTGAATTAACAGAAACCAGATTTGGATGCAGATTCTTCTTCGCCGTCCTGTTGATATGTTTTAATCTCCGCCTCTGCTCGGCGTTAACGGCGGACGGCATGAGTCTGTTGGAGCTGAAGAAGTCCTTTAGCGCGTCTGGGCCGTCTAGCCCCTTTCTGGACTGGAACGAGAATGATGCAGATCCGTGCTCATGGACGGGAGTTACCTGTAACTCTCGTTCGGGGCGTGTTACGGCTCTTTATATTAGCGGGCTGTCTTATTGCCTCCCCGGTCCGCTGTCGGAAACCTGCCCCGCTAATGTGACCTCTGGCCAGAAGCTTGGCTGCACGGGGTCTAACGGAGCCATAGCTGGAGCCGCCGTCGGGAACTTGACGGAGCTGCGGGTCTTATCCCTGCCTGCCAATGGACTTGGTGGCGGCATACCCGTCGAGATCGGTAGGTTAAGTTTTTTGCAAGTATTGGAACTGCAAAGCAATTCTTTGACAGGCGCTGTTCCTGTAGAGTTAAGTAAACTGTCTTCCCTGCGGGTGCTTAACCTGGGTTACAATTCATTGGCCGGGGAAATACCTGTTGAGCTTGGAAAATGTTTGAAATTGGAAACCCTAGTTTTAGACGGGAACTTGCTCAATGGGACCATACCAGGAACTCTAGGAAGGCTGCCCAAGCTTAGGGTTTTGTCACTTTCATACAACCAGATTGGTGGTACGATTCCTTTGGATCTCACCAGAGATTGTAGGTCCTTGGAGCATCTGAGGCTTTCGGGGAATTTCCTGACTGGTGGGATTCCGCCTCAGCTTCAAAATTGTGGTCGCCTGCGGTCCATTTTGGTGTTT
>VDFB02094338.1:0-47316 GCA_007258455.2 Sequoia sempervirens
TTCTATTCTTTGATTGGTCATCTCTTGGAGACATTAGACACAATGTTCCCTAAGTGATAGACCTTGCAACATGAACTAAACAAGACTCCTTTGAACACCTTTTGCATTTTTACATTTTATATTTTGCATTTACATGGGCACCTTACATAACATAGCTTGCATGCATGTGGTACCATCTTGCTTGTTCATGATTTCTAAGAATATGAAGCTTTGCTTGTCTCATGAAGCACGAATCGGCATTTTCTTTTGTGGTTCTTTATTAAAGTTATCAGGAAGTATAACTTTGATATGGTTGAGTGAGAAGACCATTCCTAGGCACGAGTTTCCCCATAGCCACCTATTTTTTTGTGAGTACATACCAGCCAAGTGTATGTTTCTCACCTTTTGGGCCTTCTCACCTGGTGGACAGTCATGAGTTCCATCTCCCCAGAGTGAGTATGCATTTTCTTTTTCAGAAAAACAACCTAGATCTGATCCACAACTAGCTGGACAAATGATCGAAGCTTGATCTGACTTTTCCTTTTCCTCTTCCTTTTCTCTTTTGTGTGTTCCTTTCTTCTAGTGTTTAGTTTTCCATGGGATTTTCATCCTGGGGGTTTGATCATCCCTCTTGATCATTGTTATCTCATATTTCTAGCATAAGTGCATTTGGATCTCTCTCAATACGCATGGCTACTTTAGTGTGATTTTGAAGCAAGTTCATCTTCTTGAAACTAAAGTGGGGGCTAAATGTACCATAGAAAAATGGATCTTTAGACATTTTTATGGTCATCTAGGTCTTTTTCTTGTGATTCTTGGCTTATTTTTCTTTTATTTAATGTTGCAATGTGACTTATACATTCACATTAGGTCTTGAATATTCAAATTATTAAGACTTTATGATGTCTTGTGAAGGTGTTGTGAAGTGTTGTAACACATTTCTACATTTTTCTAGACTCTTCTCATTATAATTCATCTAAATATTCCATTTTTATCCCTTACCAAGCGTTATTTTAAAGTGTTGTAAAGTCTTGTAACAAACTTTCACACTTTTCTAGGCTTGTCACCACTAATTACACCTTTCATATGCTTTATTTGGCCCCTTTATGCACTTATAGGCCCTAATTAAGTGTGTTTTTGAATACAAACCTGACAAACATCATTAAATACAACTTAATACATGACACCCACTTGCATGCCTTTAGTGGGAACCATTCACCATGGGTGGTGAATGAGTCCCTCTTGGCACAAAATTCAAAATAAATTCAAATTTCTTTCGGATTTTTATTCATTAAGACCTTAGGTCAGCCTGTGATGTATTTTTAGGAAATTAGGGAATAAGTGTGTATAAATAAGTATTTTTCTATCCATTTTAAACCCCAATCACCTAATTTCACTAAGTCATTCATTCATCCATTTAATCATCTTATTCTTGCATTAAAGAATCATAGCATCATTGAATCAAGCATAATGGAGCAACCATTCACATATCTTCAAACTTCAACAACAAGGGTTTAGTGAGTTTATGACACTTGGATGTTATTTGTTCATCATTCCTCTTTTATTTCATTTCTTTTCTTTATCAAGGGTTTGATTACCAAAGTGGGATTTTACTAAGGAAAATCAATATAATCTAACCCTTAACCATTTTCCCCTCTTTGCATGTGTGTTTGCAGGTCTTGTAGGAAGATTTGTTAAAGAGATGGGTGTTGAAAAATGATCAACAAGTCATCAGATCTATTCAAGTCAACAAAGACCTAATTCAAGCTTGGAGACATCATTCAACCCGTTTTCTACATATTTGAATCCGTCAACCTAACAAGAAGACAAGTACAGATCTAGACCCACAAAGTTGACTTCAAAATTTGCATATTTCTATAGGTGGACTGATTCACCATTAGTGGTGAATGATTCCCATTTCCAGGCTAAAAAAGGTGTTTTCTTTAGATTTCAATTCTTGGCATCCCAAAAATTGTTTCAACAAAATTTACCAAAACTTGGACTAATTCACCATCTATGGCGAATGAGTCCCAGTGGTCATTAACAGTGATTTCTAAAACATTCCAAAACCTCCCAACATCAAAATTTTATCTCCAGGTGCACTCCATTTAGTTTCATTAAGTTTTTTTTCATTTGTGCATGTTTCTAGTTCATTTCTACATATCACATTGTTTTCAAAAACTTCATATTTCTTAGGTTTTGCATAAATAATCAATCTATCTCTTCAATTTGTTGCACTTAGTTCATTGAATTTAGGCATATTTTCATTATGTGTGCATTATTTTGAGTGAACCACCTATATTTTGTGTAGGATCTATCTCTCTCCTTTAGGTGAAAAAACCTAATTGAGCAAGAGAGTCATAGCATCCTAAACCACAAAAATATTTGATTCATCTAATCAACCTAATCAATCAATCTTGTAAATCCTATCAAATAAACATCATCTCTTTGGAAAAAACTTTGTTGGTTTGAATTTGTCTTTTATTTTGGCTTGTCTTTGATCATGTTACTAGCCACCTTGACGATGTCTTGTCAAGGATTTAGAGGAGCAATGATGGATCATGATCTCTTTTTCTTTGTTTGTTGTCTACAGTTTGTCTTGGAAAAAAGATTGGAACAATTGGGTCCTTGGTATGAGTCGAGGCACTCCTTGTCTTTCGGCATTGTCTTTTGACTACTTGTCTCTTACAAATGGTAACCTTGCACACCCTGTTCTATGTCATACCATGTTGTTTGGGATCCATTTTCCATATTTTTTACTACCCAATGATGATAAACATGCAAGTTGACATCTATAAAGCAAGAGTGTCCATCCATTTTTATCTGACTAACTCCACGCTAATATATGTCTTCTTTGTACTAAAATCCACCTTCTTTGCACTCTCACCTTTCCTTTCTACAATAATCCTAATGGATCACAAGTTGAATTCTTCTCTTGTCAGTGCATCAAAGTGGCTTTTTGAAATAATTTCTCATATTTTTTGAAATTTTGAAAAAAATTCAGAGAGGGCATAGGTCTATCCCACCTTCACCATTGCATGCTATGGAATGATTTGAACTTTATTCTTTGACACAATGCTCAAATCACATTCTGTCAAAGAGGGGCAAAATGTAGACACTGAAAAATGTCTTGGTCTGTGAGCATCATTTTTCCATCATCTTGGTCTTCTTCCTAACATAATTAAATAATTTTAATTATTTAATTAATTTATTTCTTGATCTTTATTCTACTATGATCAATTAAATAAATTTAATTATGTTTCTAATCTCCTTTTCTTCAATAATTAAATAAATTACTATTTGTGTAGGGGCACCATGACAACTCCATGCCTCCATGTGGCAACTTTTGATTTTTGATTCAATTTTTGATGTTTATACATTATAATAAGGTCTAATAGACCATGTTGAACTTTTTTGTGTCAGTTTTGGAGCCTAGGTGGTAATTTTTTAGTCATGTGTCTAATATTGCAAAAAATGTCAATCTTGTCAAATGTTGTCAAAGTTCAAAATAGGGAGATGAAGAGTCAAGAGGTAGTTGGAAAGTTGGAGTCAACTAATTATGTTTTGAAATGTTTAAAAGTCACTTGTGTATGTTGGGGATGAGGAGAGATTGAGAGGAAAAAGATGTATTGAAGTTGAGGACTAAAAATCAATAAAAAAACTTTGTTTTAACTACATAATTCTCTATTCTATAGCATGGTACAACCCTGTTTATGGCATGAGACCATCTAGAATGAATGGAGTTTTGAATATTCTGAATTTTAGTTTTGATGTCATCACATATTGTAAAATTTGTGGTAATTTCATGCTAGACAACCTGAAACCCTCCATTAGGGTATACAGTGATAAAAAAAGTTGTGTTTCTCTCATTTTGATCAATGGAAAGTTATCGCTTTTGGTGAAATGATCCCTTTGAGCATATATTTTAATATTCTAAAGTTGCAAACAAAAATATTAAAGTTAGCATATGAATGGTTGATTCCCTAGGACTGTAATTTTGTGTAAAAGACTAGTAAAAGCATAAATTTGTGAAGTTTTGAGTGTTGTGATTGTGAAGTGGATATTCTTCTTGGGTAATATTGTTTGAAAAAGTTGCTAAAGTGTGTAGTGATCCCCTTCAAGTTAGGTTTGATGAAACTATAAGTATTGGAGTCCATTTGTTTATTGTCCTATTTAGGCAGATTTGTGGCAATCATATTCAAGACAGTATTGGCATATTTTGGGATCCACTACATTGAATGGCTATAAAATCCTTGAAGGTTTGTTTACTGAAGGTGTCTTTCATTCCATTAAAACTATGTTGAAAATTTGAGAGAAACCCTTTAATTTTGCATGCCAAAATGGTTGAGGTTGTTAGTCTCAAGAAGCTTAAATTAGGCCTGTTTGCAGTGTGACAGTTTATTTTTGGAGGGTGTTGTTACGAAAAAACCCTATTTTAAATTTTGATATGTTTGAGGGTAGAATAAAGGGTATTTAAATATGCTTTCATAGTATTAATTGGTAGATTTCCTTGAAGGTTGTGAAGGACTGTTCCTTGGTGGAAACCTATTGGGTGGAAGGGTGGTTGATAAGGGGAATTTATAATTTGGTGAAGTTAGAGTTATTGAAGACCCTCCTTGGGTTGAATAAGTCATTTTTATGATGTTTAAGGTGGTTTGAGGATTTAGTAAGAGGTTTTATGTCTGATTTCAATTTTGGATGTTTTCAGTTAAGTGTTTTGTGAAGGGATAGTGAGTCCAAGTTGAATGAACAAGTAAGAATTGTTTGAGTTTAGTCATGTTGTGATTGTTTGAAGGTTTTGGAACCCCATGCTCTACATCAAATATTTATTTAATTATTTAGCTTTCATTATTTGTCTATAGTCAAATAATAATTATTAATTCTTTGTCTATTCATTAATCTTTTAATTCTTCTATAGTCAAATAAATTTTAAATTATTTGACTATCTTTTGGAATTTCTCCCCCACTTAAATAATTAATATGATTTAATTAATTAATTCCATTTCTCTATTTCTTCCTATGTAATTAAAATGGTTGCATAAATCATTTTAATTAAATTCCCACTTGCCTTTTCCTTAAATAAATATTTTAAATAAATTATTTATGCCTCCACTTGGTCAAAGATTCTTTCTCATGAATTAAATGATTTTAATTTTTTATTTCTCCATTATCTCCCTCCACTATCTCATTTTTGAATCTCGACTATCGATTGACTTTGGTCTCTTCTCAATCTTGACCCTTCATTTCGTAAACTCCACTTATTTGTGTTGCATGTCTTCTCATTCATTGATCTCTTGGCATCTTTCTAGAAGATTGATCATGTCCATCCGTTCAAAATATTTTCTATGAAAGATTCCTCCCTCCTCCATTTTTATTTAACTACCACATTTCTCCAAAGTTCTTGCTATCTTGTCATTGCCATTTGCATGTATTCAAGCACTTCAAAATCTGAGGGAAAATCTTTGCAATTTGAGAAAGAATGGAGGAGAAGCAAGGGAGATGAATCAACTATGATAGGGGAGTTTTTTTTTCTTGTTTGTTCTCTTTTGATCATTTGTACTCTCTTGTTTAGATTTGATATTTTTGCTTAGATCTTAGGTAGAGTGGTTGCTACTTTGATCTTATCCATTTTGCAATTTTGAACCTTACAATTATTTTATTGAAATATCATGACATAAATTTTAAATTGATATGCCTTACTATTTGTAGAGACGGGGGATCTACTACTCATGATTCTCTTTCTTCCCAAGAGAGTCCCTAGGAATAGATTGTCCTAAACTAACTCAGGTTTTTCTTAATTGAACAAGAAGGAAGAATAAATAAATTGCAAAGGATATTTTATCAGAAATAATATTCAAATAGACTACTTCAAAATATAAAGGAGCAGGATATCGAGATATCTATCATAGAAGGGATGAATCTTGACCAAAGGACTACAACACGATAGTAGGATACCAGTGCACATGCTATATTCTAAGGGACGTGCTAGTTTCTTGTATAGATAGAGTGCTAAACCCTCAAACAAAAATATTGTAATCCTCCTAATGTACTTAGACTTGAGCTATGTTCAACTAAATAGGTTAATAGAAACCAAAAAATACTAGAAAATACAGAGAGCAAAGAACTAACTTACAAAGGGTTCTACATTTGAGATCCTCCTTCAAGCTTCACTTGGACAACTTGCACACAAGATGAATGAGGGAAAATGTTAAGGTTGTTTTGGGGATTACCACAGTCAAACCCTCATTTTGGTGTTCTCGCCTCCACAAACAACTAGATAGATATAAAAAGTGGAAAAAGTAAACAAATACAAATTGATAAAAGTAATCCCCACTCAAAGAGGAGAACCCATATCATGAGATAGAAAAGTGGCAAGTTATCTATTCACAAATAGAAAAGAAGCAAGAGAGCATTACCAATAGTTCACAACCCCCTCTTGACTGTACAAACAAACCATTAAATGCTTGCAAGAGAGATTTGACTATTGGAGGGACCTCAGTCTAGTAGAGCTTCACTATGGTTCAGTAAGATCAAGAAAGGAAGAAGTAGAGAATAAAGTGAGATTGAAAAGATAGAAGTGTTAGAATGAGAGAACTCTCCCCAAATGAGAGAAAAAGAGAGAGTTTCATTGCTACATGGGAGGTAGGAGTTGTTATTCCTAGAATTCTAACTATAGGGACACATGTCACAAGTCAGGATTCCAAGATTCTACATTTCAAACTTGAAAAAGTATAAGGATTCTAGTGTGTCGTGCAGACATCCACGTACCACGTAGACATCCAACTCATCATTTTTCAAGAAATGAGGTGGCAGACCATTGTCGCTTCATCATTGGTCCTCCTAAAGTTGAAATCACAAAATTATAACCCATAAGGTTCTTCTCATACATGCAGCTAGGTGCAATAAATGTGGGATCAAATGCGCAAATGTGAAATTTCCCCTAGGGTGCAATTTTATGACATTATATTTTTCCCCCACTTTAGTGGGCTTGATTTTGGGAAAAATTAGCCATGTTAAATTAGAAAAGAGATTACATAGAGAAAACACAAAAAAATTATAAATTTATGTGCCAAAAAGGATACTATAGAGGCCATAAAGGTTGAGCATGCAGTTACTGGTGATGCCCCTAGCAATCAAACTCAACAAAAAATACATTTGATGTGAAATTTCATGCAAAATTTTGTTCTGCAAGACTCAAATTCAAATTTCTAGGTCAGCTCAAAAATCGAAAGAAGCTACCAAGGCAAGAAGAATGTTCAAGAAAAAACTTGGTAGTTTGGAAGAAAAATATGATAAAGAGGTGAGTATATGCCCCTCTTGGTATTTCCCCTAGCCATGTGGGGGAAAATAGGAAAAATAGCGAGACCACAATTGTTGGGAAAAATTTTCCCCAAGGGGCTTATATATACTCGGGTGGGTTGTGAGGAGGATCATTTTTACTATTCACTATAAGATTTTTGCTATCTTTTATGAGAGAAAAGCCAAAAAGATTCCACGTAGATGAGATTATGTGAAGTTGAGGATCAACTAGCTATGATGGGTAGTCATTGAGGGTCACGAGGTCACCCAAGTGAGTTCGAAAACCTCATTTTTTATGTATTTTTTAATATTCTTAGATAGATTTTTACAAAAACTACAACACAGGCATCCAAACAGTGTGAAGTCACCCTATCGATATGTTGGCATCTCGCCTGCATGTTGGGGGCCTTTTTTTGTGTTGTTGTTTACTTGGTACGCTAGCATTCATCTAACCATTAATGATGGACCTCATACGATATTGTGTCACAAAGACATCTATGGCACCTGCATCTTAGAGGCGACACTTAGAAATTTTTGGTGTAGAAGATAAATTTTCAATGTTGAGTGTTTTGGACTTGAATCTTTTTCATTTTCACAAGATTATCCCAAGATTAGAAAGCATCCTGGTGAGTGGGTGCTTTGGCTTATCCAAGATCAAGCACAACACATGACCCAGGGGGAGGAGGAGCATCTACTATGAGTCAGGCTATGGTATGTATATACCATGCCAAAGATATTATTTCACAAATGCATGCTCATGGCCTTGATGCAGTGGTGGGACACCACCACTTCTACATTTGAGTTATCGATAGGTGAGATTCCCATCACCCTCAAGAATGTATATCACATTACTAGTATCCTTATCTGTAGAATATGGGTGACTCTTCATGACACATGCTCTTCTCACGAGTGTCTAGAGGGAGTTTGATACTGCTCAAGTCATGACAATGATGGTGATGATATTGGCCATGTCTACATCTATTGGTTCGATCAGGGTAGTGTGATGGCCTCCTGATATGGCCAGCAATGATCATCACAATGGCCATGTGTGTCACCATGGATGGATGAGGATCTCACCTTCATGAGGGCCTCTTCCATACCATTAGGGCGATGGAAGATCACTAGATGGTCTTCATGTGGAATCATAGTATGCTCGCACACCTATAACACAAGCTGGGAAGGTTTTAACATTACATACACTCAACCAGTTGGATATCCTTAGGTGAGGTATTATACAGTGCCCATGGCTCATTGGTACAAGTTAGTGCAATAATGGAGGCAAAAATATTTACTATTTTGGTGATTATAGTTTGATACTTTGTAGGTCGATTAGATCTGATGGTGGCCATATAGATGGTTTAGATGAGTAGATGATTGTAGATATATATGGAATATACAACATGACCATTTTATCCTAGGTTGCATAGATTACATTATTATTCCCTCCTACTGGCAGAGGGTAATGAGATAGTTTTATATTATTCAGATTATTCCACCCACGATCCCTTCATACACACAAGTCATGAGGAGCACCATGAGGAAAGGAAACCATCAACATTCAACCATCAGTAATATCATCCTTTTAGATGATGAGGTGGACAATCAAGATCAACCTTAGGCACACCCTATGGACGACATACGCATGATTTGTGACTACTAGACCTAGTGGATGTTGCATTGTCCTATGCTAGTTTTCCCAGCAAATTTCCCCAAGGGGGATCCAAGCATGCAGGATGAGCCAGTTATAGTGAGGCAATGAGGAGGGGATGGGGGTAGAGAGCAGCAATAGTAGGGTAAGAAGGTAGGTACAATGGAGGTGAGGTCAAGGTGGTGGTAGAGGATGTCCTCTCCTCTAATCACCATCCCAATATTAGTGACAGTACCAACATCATTTGTTGACGCATCAATGACCCTAGCAGCACCAGAGGTAGCTTTCTATGTGGGAGGTGTAAGACCTAGCATCGCTACTCCCACTGAACTATACTGGCAGGTCGAGGACCTAGCTTTGAGAGTTGTTCATATCATTTTGTTTTAGTAGTTTCAGTTTTATCTCATGTATATGCTCATATTTTAGTTTATATGTATATGTATCATGAGGTATTGATGATTCCATTTTCTCTACGATTCAAGTGGAAATTCAGGGATGGATTACACTCATAACACAATGCATATTAGAGATGGCCCCCACCATTCTAATCTAAGGGACTATTCTAGAGGCATACTAGCTAGTTTCAGTGAGGTGACATGCCCATCTTTTTTAGCAAGTTGTGTGTCTGAGGATGACATATGAGGAGGGTTAGGTGTAAATTTTATAGACTACCGATGGAATTACTATTGCTAAACAGAGTGATCAACTGTCAGTTGAGCTATGGACTACACTCTTTGAGAGAGATGAGGCTAGGATGAGAATTGAGCGTGCTAAGTAGGCACATGAAGCTCTTCAAAGCCAACTTGATGACCTCAGAGGGAAAACAACAAATACAATTCTAGTAGGTGACCTACAACTACAAGAGGCCTTAAGGAGTGCAGAGCTGCAGATAGCTTCCTTGCAGGGAGAGATCATAGAACTATAAGCAATGGTGTTTACCTCATGGTCTCATAGATCCCACTCTGCCTCTATCATCTAGCCTCAATCGCAACCACCACTAGGGCTAGAGGGCTCAACAAACCATGCACTCGAGGGCTAGATGCCCATTTTTGTGTCATTTTTGTACCAATGACATATTTTGTATCTAGCAACATTTTGATGTATAGACATTTGATACACATATAGTCGCCACTTATTTTTTAATGATAGTAGCACGATAAAAATACATGACATACATTTGATACATATATATATATATGAGATGTTTGTTTTGATATCATGGTGTTCATTATTTTATGTTTATGCTATTTTACTTTTATGTATGATTATGCGATGGATGTTATACTTATGGATGTATGTTAATTAAAAACAATGATAATCTAATTTTTTAACCAAAAGATGTAATGTAATGCATGGATGCACAACATAATAAAACATGTGTATGTATGCTTCTCTCTCTCACACACATGGTTACATCATAACAAAAAATATAATAATGTGTTAATGAAGGAATGTCAACATACGACACACTACAATCCATGAGGGATGAGTGTTACACACATGACACATAGACACTATGCATAGTATCAACAAAGGTACATTGTAGTAATCGATTCTTTAAGAGGCGTCTCATCCATAGATGACAATTCATAGGCACCTGAACCATACACAAATATGATAATGTAAGGGCCTAACTAATTAGGATTGAACTTTCCCTTTTGATTGGGAAATGCATTTACATTTCTCTGATTCTCATAAAGAGCTAGATCACCTGCCTTGAAAGTTTTTGGAAGAACACCTTGATTGTATTTCCTAGATAGTGATTGTTGATAAGATTTAAGATGATTAAGGGCTTGCAACTAAAATTCATCAAGCAACTCAAGCAGGTACAAATAATTGGATTGGTAAGTTTCATCATCAATTAACCATTTAAGGGAAACCCACAAAGATGAAATATCCAACTCTAAAGGCATGATAGCTTCAACACCATACACGAGGTTGTAAGGCATTGTTCTTGTCATTGTAAGAACACTCGTGTTATAGGCCCATAAATCATAAGTTAATTAAATGTGCCAATATTTACCTTGTTTATTTATCACTTTTCAAACAATGAGCTCAATATTTTTATTAGATGCTTCAGCTTGGCCATTGGATTGAGGATAGTATGGTGTAGAGAATCTATGTTGAATATGAAACTTCTCAAACAATTACTTCACTTATTTGTTCTTGAATGACATGCCATTATCAGAAACAAAGGTGGAAGGAAATTTGAAGTAAGCAATGATATTGTTTAGAAGAAAGCTACATATAGCTTCAACACTCATGAACCAAAGTGGGATGGCTTCAACCCATTTTGTGAAGTAATCAGTAGCAATAATGATAAAGAAATGTCCTTTAGAAGGAGTTAATATCTTTCCAATAATATCCAACCCCCATTTTGTGAACAGCCAAGGAGAGGTCTAACTTTGAAGCTCTTATGTAGGAGCATGAATAAGACGACTATGTTGTTGGTACTATGGACACTTCTTGACAAAATAAAAGGAGTCTTGTTCCATTATTTTCCAAAAGTATCCCATTTTTATCATTTTTCACACTAGGGATTTACCACCAAAATTTCCACCCCCAGAACTCCAACAGGATTCCTTAAGAGAAAGGGGTATTTTCTCTTTATTTAGACACTGAAGGAGAAGACCATTATAATAATTTTGATAAAGGACGTATGACAATACAACATAGCAAACTACAAGTTTCTATATTCGAGTGTGATCATTTTTTGTCACACCATTAGGAAATTTCCAGTCTTCAAATAGTTGTAAATGTTGGAGTACCATTCTTCTAAGTCCACGTGAGCACACACAAGAGCATATGATTCAGGTTGATCAAAAATAGTAGGAGAACGAAGAATGTGAACTAAAAAGTGGTATTCTTTCATGTCCTTATCCAAGGGCACCAGGGAGGCAACACTTGCCACAGAATTCACATGTCTATTTTCTCTCCTAGGGACATTATCTATTGTGAAAGAGGAGAGGTGGTCAAATAGGACAAAGACAAATCCCGATACTGAGATAGTTTATTCTTCTTAGCTTGATATGTCCCCATAATTTGATTCATGATAAGTTTAGATTCACCATGTATGTGAAGATTTTTTATGTTTAAACTGATCACAACACATAAGCCAATAATAAGGGATTCATAATTAGTGATATTATTAGTGCAATAAAATTGTAAACAAAAGAAGAGAGAGAGAGAGAGAGAGAGATTGGCTTTCCTTTAGGTGAGATCAAAACTACACCTACCTTAGAGCTAGTTTGACACCTTGATCCATTAAAATACATCTCCCATATGAGGTCATGACTAACTATGAAGAGATATTCATCAGGAAATAAGTCCATACCAAGGAAGGAGTGAGATGAAGGGGCATCTGCCAATTGATCATAAACCACTTGACCTTTTATTGATTTTTGAGTCACAAACTTTATGTTGAACTTAGAAAGAAAAATTACCCATTTTTCCAACCTTCTAGAAAGATCATTCCTAGTAAACAAATGCTTCATAAGATCACTTTTTTCATAATGACATGAGTTTCATCATGAAGAAGATAACATCTTGTATTTTGCATTGTAAAGACGAGAGTGGGACATTGTTTCTCCATGGAAGAATAATGAGTTTCATAATCAACAAGGAAATAACTAATGTAATAGAATGCTATTTCTCTACCATCATCATCATAATGAGCAAGCAAGGCTGCTAAATCATATGGAAACACAACAATATAAAACAAAAAGGGTCTATCCTGCATAGCTGACATTAGGATAGGAGGATTGGCTAGATAACTTTTAATTGACTCAAAAGCTTTCTGGAACTCATCACCCATATGAAATGAACATCCTTTTCCAAAAATAAAGTGAAAGGAAGTGTATGACCAACCAACTAATATATAAATCTATGAATTCTGATGGAGATTTGTCTATCTTGATTTGATTTGAAGCATTTCAAAGATAATACAAAGGTTTTCTATCTAATCTTGGAAAGTTGAATTTTTCCAAGATATCATTAATGTAGTCTTCTAGGATTTTTTGAATGAAATCATGAAAGATTAGGATCATCGCCCATTGGCAAGTTATGCCTACATTCTTTAAGCCAAACGACATGACCACATAATAGAAGGTCCCCCAAGGGGTAGTGAAGGATTTCTTATATTGATCTTTCAGGTTGATACGAATCTAGTTATAGCCTGTGAAGCCATCCATGAAGGACATCACGACATGGCCTACAGTCAAGTCTACAATCATATCAATATTAGGAAACATAAGCTCATGTTTAAGGGAGGCCTTAGTAAGATCATGAAATCCAATGCAAACATGAATATGGCCATGAATTTTTCTAACCATAATGATATTTGAGATCCAAGGAAAATAGTCGATAGGATGGATAAAGCATACTTTTAATAGCTTCTCTATCTTAGTCTTAACCAATAATGCAACCTTGGGATTTATCTTTTGGATTATTTTCTTAATAGGCTTGGCATCATGACATAAGAAAATATTGTGAACCACTATAGACTCTTCAATACTAGGCATGTCCTCATCTGACCAAGTGAAGTTATCAAGATGGGAATGTAATAGATCAACATGCGCCTTATCTTCTTAGCTTCTTCTGAAGAAAAGAATTTTCCAATATTAATCACTTTTTCATAGGATTTAGGATCCATGAAGACTTTAGTAGTATCCCCCTTATGGAGTGGACTATGGTCTTCAGGGTGAGGTAGAGGAACACCATCATCCACATTCAATAGAGGAGCCTCCTTTTCCATATTCAAAATAGATTCTCCCAAGTATGCTTGTTTATTCAAGTGATACAAGAATCATCACTTATGGTGAAAAGAAGGAAGGAAGGAGTAGGAACCTAAGAATTCTTCTAGTGCTTCCTTCGAAGAGAAGAAATTTAAAGGAACTTCATAATGCTCTACCTTGTCCTCTATTACTTTAGGATGAACTAATTTAAGAGGTTCAATTGAAATCATATTAACACTCCACCATGGTTTTTACATAGACTATTCAACAGAGCACCCTAATCCTAAGTTACACTTGTGAGACTTAGCTTGGATAGGGACCTGAATTCCTTGTTCAATACACCCAAGACTTTTATGCCCATAACCATATTTACAGATGAACCTATATTAAATTTCGTAGCATGTCTATAAATCCTTGAAAGAGGGTGGTTCCACATAGAGAGAGTCATTCCACCAATGAGTGTCAAACAAATCTATGATACCACAACCATCCTTCTATTTGAGGTTACAAACATTAACCTCCTTAGTGAAAGCATGATCACCATCCTCATTAGGGGAATAGTTGGGTTCTTGGATAGGATCACAACTTTCCTTATCAATGGGAGGTTGATCAACTTTCTTAACAGAGGTGTTCAAATTTATTGGAAGATCGAGGTAGATGGGATCCACTTTATATTATCAAATGATGAATTCAAATAAGTCCAAGGATCCCCAATCATCACCAGGAAATGCATTTTATTTAGAAGAAGTAGATAGGGAAGACTTAGGACTTTCTGCTTTGGGTTTTTCCTCTTTAGGGACATTCGCTTCAAGGATAGTCTCTATAGATGACATCATCGAAGATCATGTCAACGCATCAAAGATTAGCAATGGAATACAATTATTAAGAGTGGAAAAAGCTGAGGATCGACTAGCAAATTCCAACTTACAAAGGTGGATAGGTTTGGGATCAACCTTGACTATAACCACTTGATTATTGGATACAAACTTTGGAGAATGGTGTAGAGTAGAAGTCACAACTCCCATAGCATGAATCCAAGGTCTTCCTAGAAGAAGGTTGTAAGGTAAGGGGTCAAGCATCACATACACAAAAGTTAGTAAGGTAATAAGTCCTAGCTGCAAAGGCAAGATTATCATGCCTAGGGCTTGTTGACGAACATTATCAAATCCATGAATGTATAAAGAAGAGGTAGTTAAAGAAGAAGAATCAATATTAATAGTAGGTAGAAAATCCACACCACAAACATTGAGAGTTGAACTAGTGTCAATGATGGTGCATCTAATACGAATGCTATTAATGCTAACTATGATCATTAGAGGATCTGCTTCTTTCTGCACATCCAAGGGTGGGATTTCTTACAAATAGAATGTAATATTTGGTGAATCCACATGAATATGAGCCATCAATGCATTAAAATTCACTAGCCTAGTGGAGATAGGCAAGAGGATATTTTGTAAGGATTTTTGAAGCATACCTTGGTAAACCAAAGTAGTCTGAAGCAAATCCCAAAGTGAGATATTAGCCAGAGTAACACGAAGTTGCTCGACAATAGCATAATCTCAAGGAAATTTATTCATAGGTTTAGGTGTTGAAGGAAGACTAGGTTGAGAAGGTAGTAAAGTAGGAACCAAATTAAGTTGAGGCATAGGAATAGAAGATATTTTTTGATTCAAGTTTTCCTAATTTATTCTAGTGTTGTATGTGTGCCCTATGGCATTATAAGAAGTAGATTTGGTAGCTCTTAAAAACATCATATACAAATTCGTTGAGCCATTATAATACAGGACACCACAGATAGAATGAATATTCTTAGGAGAGGGGCTATTCGAAGTCAAGTAAACCACTGGTCTCTTAGGCTTTGGGGAAGCCACAAAGGCTACAACAATGTTCATCAATTTCTTAGCTTGTGAAGAGGAAGTAGATGTTTGTGATGAAGAAGTTTGTTTAGAACATCTACAGATAGGAGAAGATTCTTCTAGGAAATCATCCAGAGCATCATCTAACATATCAAAATATTCCTTAGAGAATGTATTATCATAAACATTAAAACAATGCAAAAAATATCTAACATGGTTCATGTCAGGTTCACCAAAATGTAGAGAAGGGGGATTCGTTGCTCACGAGTCTCTTGCTTCCTAAGAGAATCCTAGGGAACGAACTACCTCAGGTTTTTCTTAATCGAAATAGAAGGAAAAATGAAGAAATTGGAAAGGATAGTTTATTAGAAACAACATTCAAATAGACTACTTAGTAATTTGAAGGAGCATGATGTCAATATCTCTATCATAGAGTGAGATAAATCTCCCCAAATGAGATCAAAAGAGATATTTTTTTTGCTACATTGGTGACAGGAGTCACTACTGCCATAATTATGACTATAGGGATACACATGTCACGAGTCAGGATTCCATATTTCAAACTCAAAAAAGCGTGGGGATGCTAGCACACTGTACAGATGTTTGTGTGCTATGAAGGCATCCAAGTCATTTTTTTTTTGGAAATGAGGTGACAAACCACTGTCACTTCATCGTTGGTCCTCATGAAGCTAAAATCACAAAATTCTAACCCATAAGGTTCATTTCATACATGCAGCTAGGCACAATAAATGTGGGGTCAAATGTGCACATGTGAAATCACCCCTAGGATGCAATTTTACAGCATTGTACTATCCAACATTAAGAGGTTGCTACTTCACTAATTAATCAAAATAATTTTATTTAAATATACTTGACCTTTCACTTATAATAGTAAATTTAATTAATTATTCTATTCAATATTTTAATTAGATACCAAATAAGTCCATATTCCTTGCAAATTTTTAGCATAAGTATTACATTGGTAATTATGCAGTTACAAAATTACCAAATTATTCCTCAATTATAATCTTCCTTATATAGATTTGCTCCAATGTTTCAATAATATTGATCAAGCATTTTACCCTCTTCATTTGGTATCAAATCAATCAATTGATCCTATCCTTGTGAAATATATGTGAGAAAGGGTGTATGAAGGTGTAATCCAAAAGGAGAAGCCATCACTGGAGGGTTGAATAAGGGCACAATATATATTGTGTAAGCATAGGGTCATTGTTAATTCCATATAAGTGCCTTGTTGATTTTCAATACTCCAATCTCATGGGATTCTATGGGCAGATATGTGTAGCATCTAGCATAAAATATAATTTAATTTTTGTACCTATTGTTATCTATTTTAGGGCATTCAAACTAATATATCATAAATCTATGGTAGGATTTTTTTATGTTGTTTGTGCAACATGTAATGATCTGTAGGTGAATTAAGTGGAGTTATACTACTTGTGATGATAAAAAATATTAATTTCTCTATGTGGTAATTGTAATTATTGTATTGTCTCTACATCTAAACCCTTCCTTAAACTATAAATCTATAGGAGAAATCTTGGCAGTGGTAGTAAATTTCATTTTCAATTGTGTTGGGCATAATTCCAAGCCCCAAGTGATTTTCTAAATTAGAAATGTGTTGATCAAGACACTAGATTTGTAAAGAAGTGTGGGAGTTCACCATGTCCAAGCATAAAAATAAATAAGGTATGACTAGTTGATGGTATAAGATTGAAAATAAGGGAGTACAAGAAATCATCAGAGAAATTTGTGTTTGTTGGTTTATGATATGATAATATGGAACTATCATAGGAGAAAAATCCACATCCATACTATAGATTTATATCATCATATTATGAGATAATACTAGTTAGAATAATAGGCCCATTGTTTCCCAGTCATGTAAGATGTAGTTCCATTCCATTGTGGGAGAAGCTTGTGTAGAAATGTATTAGGGAAATCATTATTCAAGCCTTCTTTCCCAACAATCTATAAGAGATACAATACAAAGACAAAAATATATTGCTTGAGAATGAAGTATAGAAGGTTTGAGTTTTTTCAAAAAGAAACATTCATTTCTAGATAGTTCATCCATAAATAAGATTTGAAGATGTTGAAATAATTTTTCAGCATATAAGGATTGGCCAAATAAGTGGTATTTATTGTTTTCTCCAAACAAAAAATTTGGAGGGCCAGAAGTGAAGGACCCAATACAAGCACATATGAAAGGTATGATGTGTTTCATCTTTGAAAATTCAAGTACTGCCAGAAGTAGATTTGTTCATCTCTCCATTAGTGAATATTTGTATGATTGATAATACTATGAAATGACTTCCATATGTTGGTGTTGAAGAACTTTTTTGTGTTCTCTATGCAAGCAATGAGATATTGTGTGAGATTGATTTAAATTTATTTAAAGCGGATATATTATTATGGAGATTGTGAGTGATTAGTGATTTTTGGTTTAGAGATTCACATTTGTTAGTTTTTTATCATGGCCACACATATTATTTTTCTTTATCAGGATTTTGGAGAGTGTCTACCTATGGTAGGTAAGGATATTGATAGAGACAATTACAATATCTCCAGTGGAAGCTTTGAAGTATGGGTTTATTGATGGAGTGATTGATCAAGATTCTATTGTATCTATTACCCCTCCATCAAAGGTTGCAGTACTTCCTCTTGTGTTATTTTTGGTGGATTAGTACTTTGAGCCATCACATTGGAGGACGGTGACATCAAAGAATGGAGGAATTTCCATTATCTCATATCAGCTTCTCACTTTGAGATGGTTCTTTGGATGAGAATCATTTTTGCTTTGTTTCTTGTTTTCCTTGTTGATGTTGATGGATTTCAAGAATAGATATATTGTGAAGTTTTATTTTTGGAGACAAGTAAGGGATTTGGTGTTGAACTCAATATTCATTGTTGTACAATGAGTTTATGAGACCATGATCAAGAATTATACCCTTACAAGGGTCAAGAGACAAATTCATGGATCGCTATGTTTGTAGAGCTCAATATGGATTATTTTCAAATAATTTAGGAATTGGTGATTCAGAAGTTTGGGAAAATGGTAGTCCAAGAACTCAAGAATTCAACTCAAATCTACACCCTTCCAAAGTTCATGAGGAAACTTGATGGAGTTCCAATTGATTCAATATTTGTTTCTTTAGAGAAAAAACTTCTCATCAATTTGTATTTATGTAATCAACCTTGAGGGGGGTCCCTTGGAAAGGTGAAATTTGAGATTTCAAGGGTAATTTTACTTGAAAATTGTAATAAGGGGAGGAATGTTAGCATAGATATTGCATTGTTATTTATGCAATTACAAAGTTATAGTTATTCCTCAACTGTAATCTTCCTTGCATAAATTTTCTTTGTGTTTCAATAATATTAATCAAGCATTTGATCCTCTTCATAAATTAATGTTGTCACAAAATAGTTATTATAAATGATTTTAATAGTAAATTAAAAAACTATTTAATCCAACCATTAACACCTTTCATTAAGTTAGAACATAGTTGAGAATAATAAATAATCCAAATATATAAATATCTCATATAAAAAATATTTTATGATTTAATTAATGTTTTTTTTTATTTAGGTTGCATTAGATTGGAAAGAGTCAATTTTACCATAACAGTTTATGTATAGTATTAATTTCCTTTCATCAATATTAAAAATAATTGTTATCTCAATTTATGCCAAATATTTTCCATTGATTATTTTAATTGAGTCTTTATTTTAATGATCAATAGAACAATGAATAAGTCTTATCCCAAAAATTTAAAATATCCAAAATACAATACCATACCATCATAATTGTTTTTGATTAGATAAGCAAGGAAAGGGCCTTGATCCCATGGTTATAGATAGATGAACAAAAAGGGAAAAACAAGGTGGGAAACAAAACCACCAACCAAATCAAAAAGAAGCATCGAGGGTGGAACACAGGCCATATATCATAACCATAACCATAAACCAACCATAGATAATCAAAAACATAAAGTTCTTACTATAGTACTTAAAGCTACACAAACTATTAACCAAATCCACCATGTACCAACAAGTCCTAAACCATAAAAAAGCTATTATAAAATAGCAGTCCAGAATCAGGAAACAATAAGAAACAAAAAGGAGAGCAATCATTAAACAATGTTAGTAGAGAAAGTCATTACTTAGCTTTTCCCAATAAGTCTCCATATTCACCAATAAGGGAGATATACTCCCTCCAGTCAAATCCCTTAGATTCATCCAGCTCCTTCAAATCATTGGACTTCCCCCATTTTTTTAGCTTCCTATAAATTTTTGTTTCACCAGAAACCATGCCAATCATAGCTCTTTGCATCAACCTATTACTCACCTTCATCAATGTTACTAAGGCTTTCTCCATGCCATCAAAATATACCTACAAAAATGTTAGTCTATTTTTCATAAAATCCAAGCTAGAATCATCCACATTATTATCTTTGCCAGTATTCCCAGCCTCCAAAGTAGACATGGTATCATTCTTCGGGTTCTCCTCAATTTTAGTTTTCTCCTCATCTTCATCTTCCTTCTCCTCTTCTAATCTATGTTCCTCCATTTCATATGTGGAATCCTCAAAATCCATTCCATCAGAATATTTATCCACCTCGGCTTCAAATTCTTTAATTTCCAATTCCTCCTCAACACACACATAGGTTTTTTGTTTTCCTTTCTTTTCCTTGGAAGCAGCCTTAGCCAGGCGAGTAGACCTATGACCACCACTGTCGTCGCTTCCTTGCCCTGCAGGTTCTCAAACATTTCCTCATTTTTCTGAACCTCTTCACTAATTGTGATAACTTCTTTCTGAGGATTTGATGCAAAGGTAGGGGTTCCAAAATCTTCAAACCATCACCAATTGACCAAACTCAAACAATTTTACCTTGTTCATGCATTTCTGACTCACCATATCCTTCACAAAGCACTTGGTTCCATACGCTACCAAACACCCAAAATTGTAACTAGGGTTCCAAACTCTTATTGAACCCTCAAATCACTTTGAACAACATAAAAATGATTGATTCAAGTCAAAGAAAGTTCCCTCAAACACTAAATACACACTTTTCAAAAATACCCACTATTAAGAGGCATCTTTGCTTGTAGCATTCCACAATGACAAAAACAGTTACCATTTTTTAAAACATATTGAATCTCCCAAATGAGAGGGGGGTTGAATCAATTGTCACCAAAATCAAACAAAAATCTCAAACACTTATCAACTAAATATCCACTTTATTCTATTATTGAGTATGAACATGAAATGAAAATAACAAAAAGCAATACCAACACAAGAAACACCAGATTTACATGGAAAACCAAATAAGGGAAAAACCACAATGAGGATTAACTCACAATATAAAGTAATAGAAAAACCAATTACAAAGAGGCTCACTACCAAAGGTCTCACTGCCCAGATACAAGGCTCACTTCCTATAGATAGGACTCACTATCCAACAAGGGGTCTCACTACCTACAAATACAAAAGATAGAAGAAAGATCCACCACAAAAAATTACACACATCTGCAACCTTGATCAAAAGATTGTAGATACCATCAACTCACTGCTTTCAGGAATCTAACACATTAAAGTATTGTTGCCTTAATTCACTTTCACACACTCTTGCTTCTCACACTTGTGGAATTTTTCATCCTCACAATTCATAACATTTTGACTTGTATTTATACCATCTTCAACCTTAGAAACTTTCTCCAATGTCAACTATACACACTTCATTTAAAAATTCAAATTAGGTCAGCAACTCAACATTCTTGCAATGGAAAGGAATGAGAGTGGACCAAACCAACACTTAATCAAAACCCAAAACAAAGTCTTGAATCAATCACACGCTTCCTTAATTGACACTTATCTTTCGCATGAAGTGTAGACACCAGGTCGGCCACACCTAATGAAAACAAAAATGAACTTTGAAGTACACACATCCACAACAAAAAGATAGCATGTGGACCACATAACATGCTTCACCATACACTAGAACACATCTTAGATTCCTTCAGATTCATCCGCATCAAATGCAACAACCTTCATACACAACACTTTCCATCAGTCCATCCGAACTATACAAACACACACAGAAACTCTGAGACACATCTTATGGTGCACCAAACCACAAACGCCTCTTCCTGAACATATAAAACACCATTATAAGCCTTCTCTCGGGTCTACAAGACTTGAAACAAACCAGCAAAGGACTACGGAGCAAAAATATTTCTCCTAGTCACAAACAAATAACTCTACCAGATCAGTTCACACACTGGTGAACACAACTTCCACTCTCCATCAAAGAAAAAGCTATAATCCAAGATATATCACCAAAAAATACCCATAAACAACACTTTAGATTTGCACAAGCATAGGATCAACAAAGAAGACATGTGGAGCACAAACCAAAGCACATTATGAACACACACAACTCTTTCTTCACTATTTCTCAAAATCACTTGGAAACTCATCATATCATCACACCAACAACACCATAAAGATAGCTCCATGTACTCACATCTCAACAACATCTTAACTATACATGCACAACCTACAATCACTTGATTCCTTTCTCTGCAACATCTTGTACTATGTTGACATCAATGACAACATTAATGACAACACAACCAAACTTACTCATACGTGCAACACTAATTGCATTCATAAACAAAAAACTTTATATGAAGTAGAAAATTCAACATATTGAAAATTAAAACCAACTATGGAAGTAGCTAGGAGGTAGGAAAACCTTTTGACAACCTTGATTCAAAACTAGATTAAAACTAAGTAATGATAATTGAAACCAAGAATGAGAGTTGGAACCTTGGAGTATAGGTCAAAGACCATAGTGGGTCAAGAAAGGAAGCCACTCACAAAGGTAAATATGAAAATCAACATGATCTCGCCACCTATAATGGGAATAGTTAATTTGGAGTCAAGACATGAAAATGAGAAAAGAAATAGAATAAACCTTGAAGTATATGAGGCTATGAAAAAGATACAACCATTAAGAATTATAGACAAAATTTCTTAGAAAATTTGGTTGCAAGGAAAATACTTGGTCAATAAAGCAAGCTAACCAAATGAGAGCTTAGGTAGAGAATTGTTTGGTTGAGGTTCATATTGAACTTCCTAATTTCTCATCAAGAGTAAATCTGTAAGTAGCCCTTTAAGATCTTTTGATATCAACCTTGGGATAAAATTTATTATGATGCATAGACCTAAGGGAGACTACTTCCTAAAATGACAAAATTTCTAGATAACCTTGGGAGCAAGGTCTATCTACGAAATGTACCTAGTAAGGGTAAGATAAGGCAAGTAGCATTCATTCAACTAAATAAGGCCAAGCAAAAGTATGTCAAGTCCATGTAGTCAAATTGGAGAAAATAGATTAATAAAAACAGTTCAAATTTTAAGATGATTTAATATTTTATGAGTCTTGGAAACACCAAGGAGGGGAAGAAGAGAAGTATATGGATCAAGAAAAGGATCAGATACAAATATGTACTGTATTCAAAGGAATTTGATGATATATTCCCAATTTGAGAAAACTTTTGACTTTTCCATAGACATGGTTCTCAAATCAAAAACCTTATATCCAAAATTTTGTACCCAATGACCACAAGGTTGTTGGAGTTGAAGGCTTAGCTATAGGAGCTATTAGAAAAAGGTTTGAATGATTAGGAAAAAGTCAAAGGATTTTGACCAAATAAAAGAAAAGTAATTATGACACTAATAAGTTCTTGAATTGGAAGACCAATTTATGGTTATCTTTGATGCCTTAGGAAAAATTTAGGCAGGATGCTTATTTAAGAAGGGAAAGTTATCACCTATAAGTTTAGGAGAATGATGATATATATAAACAAAACCATGCTCCACATGAGTTTGAGCTAGTAGAAATTAGTCATGCTTGGTAGCTATGTAGGCATTATTTGTTTGGACAACTTTTGGAGATTAAAATAGACCAACATGGTCTAAAGTATTGATTATCCAACAAAATTTAAATGCTCGCTAGAGGAGATGGCTTGAGAAAATATCTGGATTATAATTTTTAAAATAACTATATAAAGGGGCAAAGAAAAATTGAGTTGAAAATTCCCTAAGTCGAAGGAGACATATCTCATCGATGATATTTATTCATTATATTTTCAAGAATCAAGTGTTACAAGAGTCCAAGGAAGATATTTCATTTAATTTGGATGGATTTCTAAGAATCAAAGGATGAACCTAAGTACAAACTTTGAGAAGTTAAGGAATACAATGTGGTAAGAATTTTAATTGGTGTCATATTCAGGACAATATAGAGTGAAAAAATTATTTATTGATGTGAAACCACTATATTCTAGAAGGGAATGAGGAGAGATGATGCAAGGTTTATAGAAAGTTTCCCAAAATTCCAAAGGGTGAAGACAAGATGTCATCACTTGGCAGGACTTTTTATATTCTCATGAAATTCTAGAAATGAAGTGGCAAATAATTGGTATAGTTTTTGATCTTTCCATGTCAAGGATTTGGAATAATTTTATTTTATAGTGGTGGACAAGCTCACCAAGGTAGCCCATTTCATATCAAGAAGTTTGATAGGTGGAGAACTAGTCATAACCACAAACCTATGCAAGAATTATTTTGGTTGCATGGTGTTCTAGAGAAGTTTATCTCAAATAGGGACACACAAGTAACATTAAGGTTTTAAGTAAACCATATCACCTCATTGAAAAACTTAATTGAATATAAGCTCAACTTATGACTCTTAGTCAGATAGTCAGAAAAAAAAAAGGGGTAAACCAAGTCTTGGTGGATTTGTAGAATATTCTTATTACAATAATATCTATCTTTCCACAATAAAAATTTGATCCCTTTGAAACATCATATGGAAGGAAGTGCCAAATTCCTATAAGTTGGGAAAGATAGAAAATAGGATTGGCCTTAGTCTGGAAATGTTGTAAAAAATGGAGTAGTAGATCAAGTTGATCAAGAAGAGAAATAAGCGAAGAAGAATGATAGGTAAAAAAGCTTTGTTGATGCCAAGCATTTACCTAGATAGTTATCAGAAGATAAAGATTGTTTGAAACATGAAAGTTCTTCCAATGTGTTAGCAAGGTTGCTTAATGAAAGGTCCAGTAAGGACGAGATTATAGAGGGTAGTGCTACAAGGGAAGATTACTTTGAGATTAATAAAAAAATTCTTATCTCTTGTAACATGTTTTTTAAAATAGAAAGTAAAACCTTTACTTTATTTGAATTTATCTATATGCTTTGATACTTTACATCATCAAGGAAAATGATTCTCAAGGGGAGGATATGTTACCTCATTGTTTATTTACTACATACTATTACCTGTATGCTCATAAAATATATTTTTAATACATGTGATTATGATTAAATGATGAATTTTAATGGATGAATGAAATGTATGAATATGCGTTATGTTGAATAATTACTTTTTAAATTCTTTAATGATGCTTACGATATATGATGAATATGATATATATGTTATTAGCTAACTATGAACATGTTGCTCTAAGTGGGATGTAGGAAAGGTTTGAACCCTCCAAAGGGGGAGGGAGAGTATCACCTAGGAGAGGAGGTTGGTATGGAAACCATTAGTATATCTATCTGAGTTGACACACACATTCATATGCATAGGTTAGAGGAAACTTGTCGAGTCAATATGAGTATCATTGTAGTAAGTTCTAAACCTAAATTGAGAGGCTTTTTGGTCAGTTATGTGTTGGCCATCTTTGATCCTCTTGACTATTTAATCAAATAAAACTAAAATGATAAAACTCTCGTAAATGTCATACATTGCATGAAATGTATATATATATATATATATATATATATATATATATATACGAATATGAATATAGGGAATGCATTTATATGTATACAAGGGAGCATATAAATGTCAATATTTAATTTAGGCATATAATATATATATATACATTATTAAATTTAATAGATTGTCATAGATACATTAAAATATATATATATATAGCATTGAATAGAATGACAAATATATTTATTAATATATATAATATATACAATATATATTATTATGTATATATATATTAATATGTATATATATTAAAATATATATTATATATATTGATAAATATATATATTATTAAATAATTATAGCCATATTATATGGCAAAACTGCGACACATGAATAGGGTAAGTGACATATTTGTTAGCATTGCCAAACAATAATAGGTTTCCTATTCTAGGTGCCACCCTATGCACAAATGAGTGGTCATTGCTACCACGGGAAGTGGAGCTAGGAAATGCAATGAAAATGAAGTTGTTGTCAACCACGCATAATGGCATCTGGACTGGGTAAAAGGCACATGAGGAAAATTATGAAAAAGTAAAAGAGATGAGAATGAGGATAGAGAGAGTGGGAAAATATGATAAAGTTTCTCCCCATATCTTTTAGATTTTTTCCTTCCACTCTCTTCCAAACTTGTAAAATAAATGGGAGAGAAAATGTTACAAAAGCAAGACTTATGGGAATCCTCTAGGGTTTACATTAGTTGCTCTAAGAATATAAGGGTCACGAGAAAACCTCATCCAATGGCTAAGCATGAGTTTTAATCTCTAATTTATTGTTACTTTAATTAATCTTAATTAATAAAATTTTCCATGGTGTGGACTATGTAACTAGGACGACTAACTTTAAATTATGATTCAAGTCATTTTTGAAATATTTAATAAAAAACTTTTAAACCTTATAATTATTTAAAGTGAAACTTTTGGAACTAAAGTAATTCTATCAATTTTGATTAAAGCCCAAGGCCTTCCTAAGGTTAGCTATATCATGAGTCCTTGAAATATTAAATAACTAAAAAAAAAAATTGTATTAAATATAGAGTGGACAACATATACATAGAGGAGGTAGTACTACTACTCCATATCAGAGGCTATACATTACATAGACGAGGAAGTATGGAGGAAGTATTGCTACTCCATATCATCATTTACATTTAAAGTTACACAGGCATGAGAATTTGAAGACTTTCTAGATGTCACATACAACCTTGTCATCAAAAACTCTGTCAAAAAATTGCTTCAACATATCTATCTTTACTGCGTTCATGGAGAATATTGTCCCTTCTGCAACATATCTTCAAAGGATTTGTCAAAAAAATGTTGTATCATATTTTTCCTTGTTGTGTCATCCCAATATATCAAAACAACACTATTATTTCTATCTGCATGTAGCATATCTATTCGCCCGTGCAAAATATTCCCAATCCACAGTCCTGTCATCACCTCAGGTTGTTGAATCCACACTATTGGCAGGGTGTTCTTGCTTAGTAGGGCCTCTACAACCTCTATCTCTTCCTTTGTAAAATCCTCTAGTTTGAGCATGGTTGGGGGGTTCTCCAACTATGCCTCCTTTGCCACTTTTTCATTGCAGTCTCTTTGGAATATCTCTAGTGCTTGGAGAAGGAACTTTGTGATAGGCTGCCCATTTTTCCAAGTGTGCCTGAGTCTGACCTCATGCAAGTGTATTTGAAGGATGCCATCCTCCAACAATTTAAGGAACTTGAATTTTGAAATGTTCACCATCATGGTGACCTACAATGCAATTTTATAGGTGGTGAGTCTTCTTGAAGACTTAGTAAGTGCCCTTAGGTCCCTTTTAAACTTTTCATCATTTCTTGATTTCCAAATGAACCATAGAATTTCTATAGAAACACAAGACCAAAACAGAGTTTTCTCTTTGCCACATTTGCTATTTTTAAATAGAAGGATTCTATCTAATTTGAGTGTGCCATTGCTATTCCAAATATCCACCTTATTGCAAAACATATTCCAAACTTCTTTTCAATATATACAAGGGTGATCCCACAATACTAGTTTACAATTTTTGGCCAAACTGGACATTGAACTGAATTTTTTTAACTAAATCTTCACTTTTGGTCACCTATAGCAACTAAACCATAAGGAATTTGAAGATGATGGAAACTAGTAATTTATTACATTTTTTCTATAGATTCTAAATATATATTTAAAAAAAAAAATTGGAATCAGATTGCATTTCTTTTTCCATCTCCTTCAAAAACTAGTTTTTAATAGTAAACATTTTTAAAAAGTGATGTCCATCGTATACAACATAACTTTTTTTTTTCTATGAAGGATAAAATTTCAAATTTTTTTGAATTTAGATTTGTAAATATGATATCTAGCACTTTAATTTGGTTTCATAGTGTTTTATTGGATTTTTTTTCTTAATTAAGTTTTGAATTCAAACCAATTACAATTTAGAAATAGGTAAACCATATACAACATAACTTTTTTTTATGTATCGAAATTCAATTTTTATTTTTTTGTTGGATCAAGGACAATCAATATCTACATAAATATTTTTCAGATTTTTTTATAATCTACTATTTTTCCATGTGCAAAATAGAGAGCTTGATTTTAGTGAAAAACCTACATTCACAAAAATAAAAATAAATATAATAATCAAATTAAATATATTTAAAATTATACTTTTTGGGAAGCTTATAGCAAGGACTACATACTTACAAAAAATAATTTTTAAATGAATTCATTTGATCCCCCAAAGGGTAAATCAAAAGTGGTTTTTTATTAGCATTTTGATAGGTGTAAAGGAGACTCTGTTATAGGTATGGTTTAAAACTAGCGGGGTTCTATCCAAGGGGTTTTGATATAAGGTGGTTTAATCAAACCCTCTTCAATTGGAATCCTTTAAATGGAACTTTTCAAGGCTTAAATCATTATATTTTCTAAAAATATGTGATTTTAGCAAAAATCAGGATGTCCCAAAAAGTGTAAAACACTATTGTGGGATCACCCACAATCGAAGAAGATATGAAAGACTGAATCAGGTACCCTGCACATTCTACATAATTCAATGTCAGTAGAATTAGTTTTGTAAGGTAGTCTGTGAAAGATTAGGAGCCACTTGAAGCAAGCATTTTTTGGCTCAATAGTTTTTCACTAGTTATTGGAGAGGATTTTAGACCATTCACTACTACTAAGGATTGTGTTCCACTTGTTGTTCAGGTAATAGATTTCTTGCTACTTGGCAAGAGTAGTGTAGATAGTTTTAGCATTGAGTTTTACAATGTTGGAACCATTTGACCATTGAAATTCCTTGAATTGTTCATGGATATCTTTGCTACTAACCGACCAATCCAATGCATTGCAAGCTTCTCTTAGAATAGAACATGTTCTCCATTGTGTAGAAGGGATACGGAGTTCGGTTTTCATTAGGTATCATTCTTTAAGCTAACCATCCTTGAATATTTCTACAAAGAATTTTATTCCTTTTTTGTTCTAGACCTTGGTAGAGCATCCTTGTAGAAGATCCAGTGGCTTATCTTTATGTTTGAGATTCCACCATATAGATCTTTGAGTGTAGACTAAATTTCCCTTAATGGAATATGAGTTACAAATGGAACCTTTGACCACTTCCCATGCTTTCCATATGCTCCTAAACACCACTGAACCTTCAGGGGTTATAGGGTAGAGACCACTAAGAAGGTCATTGAGGGGAGATCATTCCAACTTTTTCCTTGCTTTGGGGAGACCCTTTGAATATTACTTCTAACTAGAACTTTCCATGGATCATTTCCATCCAGGGCCTTAAAGATCCATTTGGAAACTAGTGCAATGCCTTGGATCTTTAGGTCCTTTAACCCAAGCCCACTTTATGATTTGTTTGCATAGCACCAATTCCATTTAACTGCATGTCTTTTTTTTATTTCCTCTACCATCTGACCAAAGGAATCCCCAGATTTTTTTTTGAATTTCCTCTAGTTGGTAGCTGCTAAAGAGCCACACCAAGGAAAATTAGAGGCTATAGGAGGAGGGAAACTTTTGATAGATTTGAACCATTCCTAATAAAGTGAGGTAATTGTTATTCCATTTTTTAATTTTTTTTTCAATCTTACTTCTGATCCAATTCCACGTGTCTTTTAGGTTCAGACAGACCGCAAAAGGTATGCCTAGATACCTTGCCTGCTTACTAGGTCCCCACCATTGGATACCAAATTTTTTTAACCAATCAAGGGGCATATCCTACCAACCCAGGAAGATAGACTTGGTGAGAGGATTTTTTGCACCTAAGGCTTGGAAAAAGTTATTAAGCTTGCTCATAAGGTTAGCTACATTTTCTTCTTCCAACTTGGGGAGCAGTGTCATGTCATCTATAAACTAGACATTCACTAGTTCCTCCTTGTTTGGTAATGTTATGCCTAACTTTTGGAGAATGCATATTAGACTTGAGAATAGAGTATAAGGCATTTAAAGCAATCAAAAATAGAGAAAGGGAAAGAGGACAACCCTACCTAATTGATCTTTCCAAATTAAATTATTTTGTTAGGTGCCTATTTACATCTACCTATGTCACTGCATCTTGGAACAATGTTGTAACCATGTTACAAAACTTTTGTGGAAATCCAAAAGCTTCAAGGGTGAGTTGGATGAAAGATCATTCAACTCTGTCATATTCCTTTTCAAAGTCCAGTAAGAGGATAACAACCTCCTACTTAGTGTATTTTTCCCATTCTAAAGCTTCCCAACTGATGATGAGATTCTCCATAATGTATCTTCGCTTAATTCAAATCTTGTTGGAGTTGAACTGATGAGCCTAGGCAACACATCAGTCAACCTCCTTGCCAAGATTTTGGCAAGAATCTTGTATGAGACATTCAATAGATTTATGGGTCTCCATTTTTTTAACTGGGTCTTGTCACCTTCCTTCAAGAGCAATCTAATGATGCCCTTATTTATATCACCCCCTAGTGAGCCTACCTCAAAGGCCTCCTTGTAGACCAGAAATAAATCCTCCACAACCCACTCCTTGAATGTATTGTAGAACTCAACTGGTAAGCTATCAGCTCCTAGGGATTTATCATTTTGCATGGCCTCAATTTCCTTTTTAATTTCTTCTTTGGACACTTCTCGGCTCAACCTCTCATCATCTTGCTTGTCTATCTTCTTTGGGATTACTTTTCTAATTAATCTCCTTGCACTGTCCCAACCACTCCCAACACTTTTAGAGGAAAATAGGCCCTTGTAGAAAGAGAAGAATTGTTCTTTAATTACTTCTTGATCACCAGTTAATCCTTCACCCACCTATATCTATTTTATGTGCTCTTTGAAACTTTTTTCTCTCAACGGCTTGAAGAAATATTTGGAGCCTTTATCTCCAAATTCAAGATAGTTGGACCTGGATTTGATTTTCAGGTCTTGAATTCTTAAGTTTTGGAGTCTCCTTAGATATTTTTTAGCTAAGACCATCTTGTTGTTTAGATCCTCATTTCTTGGATCCTTCTGGAGCCCATTTTCAGCTTGCAATAAGTTCTCTTGCAGAATTCCTTCCAACCTTCTGCTATAATTTTTTTTCTTTTTTCCAATAATTTGGAACAACACTTTCGATCCTTTTACATTTAGATTCCACCTTTCTATAGCACTTTTATTCCTATACAATCTATTTTTTATCAATCTAAGGGTTCTAATAGCATCCTTGTAGTCTTGGCTCTAAAGTAGGTTGACATTAAGGAGAAAGCCCCCCCTTTTCCTTTCCACTACCCCAGGCCCTTCTCTAAGTAGGATCCTAGTTTTTATAGGGTGGTGGTCAGATAGGGTATAGGGGTGGACCTCTACTTTACATCCATCCCTAAGAGAATCAAGGAGAAAATATTCATTGTTCATGTAGAACCTGTCTAGTCTATAGTATATTCTTCGGTTTCCCTTTTAGGCATTGCACCAAGTGTACCATATGCTAGTAAAATCCTTTGTCTATCCTTCTAGTGGATCAATCAACCTGATTATTTTTCATCTTGAACCAGAAGTATTTTTTGTTGTTTTTCCATTCTAGATCAATCCCCCCAACTTTATCATCCTAGTTTTCAATCATGTTAAAATCCCCCCAAGGATCCATGGGATGTCTTCCAATTCACTAAGCTATTTCCAAACATTGATTCTCTCTTCATATTCATTTGGATCATATATAGAGAAAATACCAAAAGAGAGGTCTCCCTTTTTCAATATTATCTAGACAACCCTATTGCATGGGAAGACCCCATGCCTACAAACATGTTGCCCCCAATCCTTTGAGAGGAAAATTGCAGTCCCTCCTCTACCTTTTCATGGTGTGAGATAAAATGGACTGAGTCTCTTCAGATGAAATTGAGATTAGTTTCCAGCATGAACCCAGTTGCTTTGATTTCCTGAAGCAAGACCGCATCTTTTTTCTTACATCCATTGAGGAATCTTCTTACTTTCTATCTGGAGACTCTAGTTCCCTTACATTCCATGAAATTCAGTTAAGGGCCATTGGTTTTAAGCTTTAAGGCAAGCTCTTTATCGGGTTTAAATATTTTGAAGCATTTGGGCACCTTCTGATCACCTTCCATTCATTTAGGTGTTGGACTTGTAGTGAAGACACTGAGTTTTTCTCCTTTTATGTTTGGCAAGCACTTTTAGATTACTTTTCCCTTCTGGGATTGAGGTTTTTTTCCCCTTCTTTGGCATTTTCCTTAACCTACACAAAACCTTTGATTTCCCCTCCCCCTCAAAGACTCCCTTAGAATTATGCTCTCCTTAAGCCCTTAAAGGCTCAGAAGTCACAGGAGACCCTATTGGATCAACACCATTCATTAGGAACATGTCTCCATTGTCTCCCTTGATTTTCTAAACAAAATCACTTTTGAGGAAATCAACCTCACCCCCACTTCCACCACATACTCCACCATTGGTACACTGCATAAAATCCTGTGGCTACTTTTGAAGGTATCACTTGCCAAACCCTGGTTTGTATCCAGTCCAACAATGATGTCAGGCTAGTTGCAAGTGGGCATCAAGTTGGTCTCCAAGGAATTAACAAGTTATTTAACTTTACCATGCCTAGTCTCTAACAATTTTGTTGTTCTCTTTTTATTAGGATCTTCTTTGAAGACTTTAAGGTCCTTCAAATAGTATGTCTTCTTACTAGGAGCGGGATCTCTATCTACCTCCCTATTAGGGTTGTTTCTTATCTTTTCCAAAGCCAACTATTGGGCGCTTTTCCACTCTTTGATTCCTTAATTAGTTGAGTTTAAGATGTCTTCCTTGACACCTTCACTATCTGGGCTTTCCAAGCAACTAATGATGCCCTCCTAAGGGGCAATTAATTTTTCATCCACATTACAATCGCTATGATTACCGGTTACTAGATTATCATGTTTTGGGGGTACTGGATTATTATGAATTACATCTTGAGTTTCCATCTCCATACCCTCATATAGATTTTCCATTTCATAGTTAGAATCATGGTTAATTATTCCTAGAGTAAATCTAGTTCAAACTAGTCACATAACTTAAAATGATTTTATGAATTAAATCATTTGTGTTGTTTAACTAATGAGGAAATAAAAGAATATTTTGTCATCTCTCCTTGAGATTCATGTCAATTATGTCTTAATTAAATATTATTAAAATTTATTGAAGGGAAAATTCAAACTTAAGCATTTTAAACCCCTTAGGACTCAAACAAATATCAAACCTATATTAAACCCAACCTAATCTAAGGTGTTCTTAAATTAATTAATAATAGGTTGACCCTTTGTCTTTGACTTTAGTTTTAAATTTTTTATCTTGATCAAATTGAGACTTATGTTAATTTAGTCAACACAAGGAATCATTATTAACCTACTTTTTCCATGTGGTCTAAATAGTTACATCAGGTAGCTAATTAATACTTTTAGAGTGTTTAAAGATTATAAAAGAGGAAAAACTTGAATAAAGTGTATTTTTTTAAGAGTTTTATCTTATTTTTTATACAGGAAAAAATAGGTTTTGAAGGGACAGGCTATCCTTTCAACAACCAAGAATAAAGTTGTTGAAAGGACAGCCTGCAGCCAAGCAAAAACCAGCTCCCAAACAAGACCCTTCAAGATTTACATTTCAAACTACTCTTGTGGGAGCGGAGAGTCATGTCAAAAGAAGGCCTAAAGAGTTTTCTTTCTTTCCCTTAACAGTGATCCAACCTTCTTCCACTTGTGTTGCCTTATCATGCCAGGCCAACTCATTATTTTCCTGAAGATGAATACTTGCAGCCATAGTCTTAGAGATTTCATCATTATTCCTTCGTGCAGACAAAGACTTAACTATAAAGTCGCTAGATATGGAAGTCATAGTGTTATCACCAGAAATGGCAGCTTGAGACCTAGTCACTTGCTTAATAGGGGTAGCCATAGCTGCCCCACCATTTGAGGCATCTAGAGGGGATACCCCAAGACCCTGTGATTCAGAAGCAACCACCTCAGAAAAACTCCTATGTTGTTCAAATTTCTTCTCAACAGTATAATGTTGTTGAGATGCGCCTTTCCACCAAGTAATCGTCTTTTCTTTTTTTTCAAATCCGCATTGTGCAACAACATGTCCTATTTTGAAACATCTTCTACACCAAAAGGGAATCCCTTCATAATCCAAAGATTGGACCCAAGAACCCTTAGAAGATTTAAGTAAAACCTCAACAGGCAACCCTTTTGAAGCATCAATTTCAACCAGTATACGGGCAAAGGTGGAATGAAAAATGTCAGAAGATTCATTGAATCCACCAACAAAAAATCACCAAGGGATTCACCTCCATCCTCCATAAGAGAGTCACTCCAAATATTTTTATCTTGTTAAGACTCTAAAAGGCCTTGACCTTGTCATTTCTCCACATGTATATGTTTGGAGTGAGTTGTGTTTTTGGAAAGAGTTTGAGTCATGTGAGGAGAGGTCAAGCTTTAGTGTTTCTTTTTATTACTTGGTCTTCACTTGAGCATGTAGACTTAATGTTGAACAAGGGCACATCAAGCCTTCATAAAGAGTTACAAGAGGGTTTATTTTGGATCCAACACCCTCAGTTTTAGTTTCAACGACACAAGAATGAATACAATGTATTTCTCCTTCACTATTTTCAATTCCAAAATTTATAAGTTGTGTTATAATGGATGGACATGAAATTGCATGTAGAATGGAACAAATGAATGTGAAAATGTTTGTTTCCCCCCTGAATATCACCATACCCTTCCCATGTAAAAGCATGCACAAAGATTCATGAAAACCATGAAACCCTTAGCAAGAGAACGTTTTCTTCTTTGATACCCTCATTTATTTTAGTGAGTACACTACTTTCCAAAGGGCTAAATCATCCATTTAAATTGGTTAATGTAGGTTAAGATTTAATGAACATTTTCTTGAGAAGATAGATGATTGTTTTCTATCAATGATGTTTCTTTGGAAGTGTTGAAAGCATGAGAATATATTTTTCATTATTATTTTCATGAGTGTAGAGGGTTGTATGAAAGGCTAGCACGACATGCTTGAAGGAAGACAACAATTACATAATGAAGAGGAAAGTCCTATAAAATGACAGAGCATCACAAAACATGAAAGAGAATAGATGGAAGGTATATGAGGTCATAGTAGTTATCTAAACTCTTAAAACCATGTCAAAAGTCTTTTTCATTTTGAGTTTCTAAAACCATGTGATAAGCCATGCCAAACCAAGGCCATGAATCCCATTGTATATATATAAGCTTGGTGAAAAGGGTGTGCATGTATGGATAGTCATGACAACAATTGGATTTGAAGTGTAGTAGAAGGAAGCTTGAAATGCATGCATGTTAGGTATATGGGATTATGTGATCAAGTCAAGTGTTTCAAGAGGCAATATAATTAAAGTCCTTTTGCTTAGAGGATAGTTATATACACATCAACAAAGGACAAATTAATGATAGATCACAACAATCCTAATATAGAAAAAGCATATGACAGTCAATTAAAGACTCCATGAACAAAATACTTATTTTAGTCATGAAGAAAGTTAGAAATGGACAAGGAGACATACCCAAATGATAGTGTTGATTGTGAAGAAATTGTGTAACAATGTTACAAAGAGTTTCAAATGACTATGATTGCAAAGTGTAAATTTATCAAGCCCATAGCAATGAAAGATCATGTATTCATGAAGGTTGTCTCTAAAGGTTGCAAGCAATACATGTCAAGAGTTTCAAATCACAGTGTTTTTAAGAGGGAAGTATTATTATAAAGTGAAAGGGAAGTTAGTGAAGGTAGGAAGGTACTATAGGTGGCTAAGAACCAATGTAACAATTATATAATTCATAAATTACTTTGATAGTAATCAAAAGGACAACCAATACTCAAGGAAATGATCTCCAGTGAGTATGATACTAAAGGTTTCCAAGTTGGGTTGAATGGTGTTTGGGAGTGATTAGAGTGCTTCCATTGTTTTGTGGTTTAATTGTACTGCCAATGATTGAAGAAAAATAGTAGAGCATAGTAAAGATTTGATATGTATATACATTATAGGCATAACATGATCAATGTTCATGATATGGTAATGTTTCTCATAGCTCAGGATAGTCTTATGCATAAACAATCATATTCATTGTGATAGTGAAGGCATAAAAGGCACTACAATTATAGGTTAAACCATAAAATAGAGAGAGCTCTATGAATTTGTCAAGTTTAAGAGGGAACCCTTTCACACTTTTAGTGGACAACCACATGCATGAGAAACCTATGAATAACATATAAAAATTTCAAATGATAGAGGAAGGATAAAGAAATAATTAATATTAAGATATATTTATCCACATAATTGCCATCGATCAAAGTGCATCCATGACATGAAAGATCATAAAAGAAAAGCTTCAAAAAAATTGTCCTAAGCAAGTTCAGAGAAAAGTATATTAAATATACAACAAAGCATCATGGTAAAGACAATTCTAATCCACTTTGACAATCACTGGGGACTATTAAGCAAAAAATGAGGGTACCTTCACATGGTGAAATTTGAGGACATTACAAATAATAGTGCCTTATCTAGAAGTGTATCACTATTAAAGCCTATAAAAATATGCAAGGTTTCTAAGAATAAAGATAGTGTATAACACCCTCTAAGAGTCTATGTGAAGGCATAAAACTCAAAGAGCCTTTTATATTGTTGTTTCCCTTTAAAGAAAAGAAGACGAGGATTTTATAATTTTTTAAGGGACATATAAAAGTTAGAAGCCATGTAAGCATGGATGGGGCAAGTCCGTCAAGTAAAATGGCATTATAGCTAGAAAGGTTTAATGATTCATGAGAGAGATATTTGACAATGCCATGAAATGAGTCATGACAATGGTAGTTTTGAAAGCAATAAGGGATAGTCACAAGTATAGTGTGGGGTCTATCAAAGGTTTAAATAAAAAGACCTAGTGAGCGTAGATCTTTATTACAAATTTTAAGTGAAAAAAGGGTCCAAACACAGTGGATATGGGTAGTCAATATGAGAAGAGATGATAGTCAACAGTAACTATGATGTTAGTTAATTGAGTTAAGTATGAAATGAATAAGTCATAGTCATGGTAAAGAGGCTTTCAATGATAATGAACAAGAGATACATGCAATTCAAAGACATGCCAAGATGATACTTTGAATATCAAAGTTTGTCTATCAAATGATAAACTTAGGCATGACAAAGTTATTTTAGAGAAATGAAAATGAAGATAAAATTATGCAAGAAATGCAAGGATAGTAGCAAAAACATCAAATGTTAGAGGAAAGCATGATACAAGGTGACAATATAGGTAAAATTTTTGAAAGCAATGATCTAGGAACATGGCATATATTATATTTATTTTTTAAAAACTTGAAAGAAATGTCAACGGATGGAAGATCTCCTAGAAAATGAGAAGAATGGTAGAGTTTAATGGACAGTGGTGGATATTATGAATGAGAGAAGGCTTAATGAGTGTCATATGTGGAAAATTCCTTTCCTAGAAAGTCTCCCATGCCCTCCTAGGGATTCTAACTACTTCAAACTTCATTCACATATCTCCTATAAACAAGTTTGAGGATTTTTTCATAGTTTTATGAAGTAATTTAGTCAATTTAAAATAGAGGAGAAGATATCTAGGAGATGGTTAATGATCAATTATTGTTTCTTCCAAGCATATAGAGAAGTTTGTTGAGTTGTGCAACAAATGGAGGCAATAGAGGAGGCATTTTTGAGCCAATTTATAGAATTTGAGGTCATCTAGGAGTCTCCCAAAAGGATCATCAATGAAAGAGGTTGAAGTGAGTAAAATTTCTTCATTTAACTAGCATCTTGGAGCACTTTAAGGAGCTACAAAATAGGATAACAATTTTGGATGCCCAAGAATGATTAACCCTAAAAAACTTGCATGACCACTTATCTTTCATCTCTTAAAATATGCTCCTAATATCTAGCAAGCTATTAAATAGTATATTAGGAAGCATAAGGGCAGATTTGTATTCAATTTTGGCTTCGCTATTGTAACATCTTGAAAGTTATTTCTAGTGGGAGCAACATTGTGATTCATGCAATTCTCTAGCTTGTATAGTAGTTTGTAAGAACCTTTTATCAATAAAGAACGAGTATTTTTCCTTCTCTTATTTGTATTTTGTGTGAAAACATAGATGATTGATATATTTTATGTGATTTATATATAAATACTCAAAGTATGTCTCATTTCCTTCAACACCTTCATGCAAAGATATACATGTACTTTATGTAAGTTGTAGGTTATGTAAATGGTTTGAATAACTTCTAATTGTGAAAAAATATGATTTTTCCTTTTAGAATTGATAAAAATTCAAATTTCCTATGAAACACTAATGTATAAGTATGTCAAAACCTGAGTTTTGCATGAAACAACTTGTTCGTTTGATCATATTGTGTCCAATTTTAGTAGTATGGGTTTTTGAAATCAATTTGGTACAACACCTTATTAGTCCTTGGTTTTATTTCATATTTCCTTCATCCCTTTTCTCAATATGTAGCAGTAGAATAGGTTAAATTAGGTGAAGTCCCAAGAGAACTAGCCCTCTCTAGAGATTCAATCCAAGCTATGGGCAACCCAAAGGCCCTGAAGTGTTTCTATTTTTTACTGGATTATTGAGTCAAGCACTTGACAAGGGTGCAAATCCAAGTGAAATCATGTATAAGGTGTCATATTTGTGAGTAAGCCCTATTTTGTGGTTGTCTAGCGAATCTTTTAAAGTTCACTTCCACACTTGAGTTAGGATGTCACAACACAAATAGTTCATAACATGACTAGGTTCCCAATACAATTTGATGCAAATTGAACACTTGAGAGGAAATAAATACTTAATTTATGTTTTAAAAAAAATATTAGTGTTTTCTTGGTGAAATTGTTGGGCATGACAACATTAACTAAGGAGAAAATGATCCTTTCTTAGGTATTTATCAAACCATCTTTATAAATACCACTTTTTGAGATTTAAATTATAGACATAAACAAATGAATTCCAACTATTAGGTTTAGAATAGTTTTTGTTGTAGGTATATATTCAATTCCACATGCTAGTACACATTTACACAAGCACAAAGACTAGCTTAGTAGGAATATATCTAAATTAGAATATAGCACAATCAATTTACATATTTTAAGGTGATTATACAAGACCCTAATTTTCATCATATTGAGAAATCATTTTTTTTTAGAATTTGTAATTATCAAATGTAATTTTGATTTTTAGAATTATATATATAAATAACCACTCTAATCAAGCTATCTCACTTCGATCCCCAACACCCCTTAGAATAGTAGGGAAATTCTTGAGCCCCTATTATTCGATAGGGGTCAGGGGTCATTGCTTGACTGATTCTCGAGGGTGTATGTGTGTGTGTATAATAGTAGGGTGAGAAGCACCTAATGCCATAACCTTAAAGAATAATTGAAAGGAAATATATTTAGAGCTCACACTTATCTTTAAATATAAAAACCTTAATTTTAAAGTAATCAAAATAGTTATGTGTTATAAAGTAAAAACACCAAAGTTTTTAAACATGTAATAAATAAATAAAGGCACCAATTTTTAATATGTAATAAATAAAATAACTGTAAAGTAAAATAAAATAACTCTTAAATGAATAGAAAAATAGTTTTAGATTTTTTTATCTATGTAAAAGACTGGGAGAGAAATAATCTCTAGTTATAAATTAACATAATAAAAAGTTAATGATAAATGACATCATATAAATTTAATTTTGAGTTATAAATTAACTAAACACATTAAAAATATAAATTATGCTATAAAATTTCACACATCAAAAATATAAATTATACATTTAAAATTTCACACATTAAAAATATAAATTATACCTTTAATATTTCACACATTAAAAATATAAAATATACATTTAAAATTTTAAATTGTACCAAATTTCACACATTGCCCAAAAAGATTTTATGGATCCTGGCTAAAGTTATAAGTAAATACATGTTTATCATGAAAAACATATATTAATATAAACATTCATACAAATTTAATATAAACATCTCTAGATAGTAATTATATTTGTAAAAAGAATTTCCAAAATATGTATGAAATAAAAAACTAATAATAAATGACACGCCACTTAAATATATAAATTATATCTTTAAAATTTTACATATTAAAAATATAAATTTTACATTTAAAATTTGTGTGTGTGCACGCTAGTAGCATTCACATAGCAACATGTAAAATATTAAATGAATTAGGATTAGGGTTAGTGGTAGGGTTAGGGTTAGATTCAAAATTTGAGTTAGGACCTTGGGGATAGGGTTAGGATTTGAAGTAGAGTTAGGATTAGGTTATGATAAGGATAAAGATTAGGTTTAAGGTTAGACTTAATGTTATGGTTATAATTAAGGTTAAGTTTAGGGTTAAGGCTATGGTCAAGATTGAAGTTATGGTTATGATTATGTTTTTTTTTTTTTAAATGAATTTTAAAACTATATATAAAATAAAATACTAATAATAAATAACACGTCACTTATATTTAATTTTGGATCATAAATTAATGAAACACATTAAAAATATAAATTATATAGATTTTCACATATTAAAAATATAATTTATACATTAAATTGTACCAAATTTCAACATTGTCCAAAATATTTTATAGATCCTCACTATTCATAATTTTGAGTTCACATATAAAATAAAATAAATATAAATATTATACATTTAAAATTTTGCATTATACTAATTTTAGACATTGCCCAAAAAATTTGATTATGTCATATATTAATAAGCACCCAATTAACAATGCACCCATTCATATTAGTGTTGCACCCATTCAAAATTGCAAAACTATCAATAAAATTTGAGATTTTACATTTCCATTATCACAACTTCTTACAAGGCTTTTCTGAACATTGCTTACAAGTTTTTCACTGCAAAGTTTTCAATTTTGTTGTAATAGAAGATCATCATGGGAGATGTGAGGGAAGTACATGTCTCAAGGAGGTATGACAAACATTTTTTTTTTTTATAGACATGATTTTTCTATAATCAATGAAGATGAGTTACATTGAGTTAGAGCACTTATTGAATTGACTATATAGTAATTGATCATTGAACACCTATGATGGATTAGTGAGCCTGATCTCAAACATAGATGATTTTTTTCTGATTTAAATTTAAAATTATAGTAGATTGATGTATATATAAAATAAAAATGTTTTTTTGTCACATTTTTTATAATAATGATAGATAGATTATATCCACTTTTTACTAATAATCACAATAATGAGTAGTGTATGCATATATGTCTTGAGAAGATTAAAGTTATTCTTTTGTTTCTAAAAATAAATATTATTCAAAATTAATAAAAAGTTTAGCGATAAAATGAATCATTGTTAAAATGACTACATAAATCTAACCCCTCTTTAGATATTAAGAATTGTATGTCAAACCACTCAATCAATATTTTCACTCTTTCATGCAATCGAGGTTGGATAGGATGAGTCAAAATAAATGTTTATTTTAATTTTTTTTCTGGTTTTCTTGTCTATTATACTTGTTGCTTATTTAGTGTCTATTAGTGTTGGGTGTAAAGTCGAATGGTCAGCCTTGTTTTTTTCTTCAAGTGAAATGTTTTTTCACTTTTTCCTTCAAGGTTTATCTTTCTTTGGATAATGTAATTGATTATTCATTGCTGATTACATATACTTGCTGCTGTAGATGTATTCGAACAACAGCCATAAATCTGTGTTTTTTGGTATTTGCATATTGTCTCAATTCAAATTTTAATTTCTGCAATTTTTATTTTCATTTGTCCGTGATAAATTCATCAACACTAAGCTTTAGGTCTAAAATGATCATTCTTCTGTGTTTGAATATGTTGTCAGTCTATGACTTTTAGTCATGTTTATGTCGATGCAAAATAATGTGCTAATCATAAATCGATCTTTATCTTTAGATCTTTCAATGTTCAAAATAATGTGCTAATCATAAATCGATCTTTATCTTTAGATCTCTCGCTGTTCTTTAGTAAAGTTTATCAAATAAGATGTCTTTTGCAATCTTCAATAATGGAGATAGTATTTACTTGATTTCATAGAATGTGACTGGATAAAAACTATAATTGATACAGCTACCAGTTGGAGATTCTGAGCATGGCTATTGAGAAGAATACAATCGTTCTATTAGAAACAGGCTGCGGAAAAACACATATTGCAGTTCTCCTTATGGAACATATTGCTCGAAACCTCAAGGAAAAATGCAAGAAATGCCTAATAATATTCCTAGCACCTGCAGTTGCATTAGTAAATCAGGTAATTTTGAGTACACTATTTTGTTGATTTAAAATCAAATTTGAGATATAAGTCTAGCAAGTGCCTTTGGACTGAAAATAGAATTATAATCTCTCTTCTTAAACTTTCAAAATTTCAGCAATTTGAATATATTAAAAGACATACAAACTTGCAAGTGGAATGTTATATTGGAGGAAAACCAGTAAACGATTGGAATAAAGCAACATTGAATGAGGTATCTCAAATTAAATTTGAATATAACAACAGTTGGATTTAAATTATAAATTACTCGTTTTCTAATGTGAATTTAAATGGTGTGGGATCAAATTATGATTATGAACAATACTGCAGGTGCTTGTGATGACTCCTCAGATTTTAGTGGATGGCTTGGATAAAAATTCATTAACACTAGATATAGTCAACCTCATGGTCTTAGATGAGTGCCATCACGCACGGAAAGAGCATCCATATGCTAAAATTATGAGAGTAAGAAATAATGTTTGTTTTGAAGAATTTGCTAAAATATGGATGTAAAGAGTGTATGTAAATAACAAGTTATATGATTTGTGTTTGAAGGTTTATCAGAAAATGTCTCAACACAAGCCCAGAATATTTGGAATGACTGCATCATTGCTCACAAAAAAGGGTGAGTTTACTATCTGGTATAGGAATGTAAAAATAAAGTAAAGGACTGTTATCAAATTCGAAAAACATTATTTCTGGGATCTCAGCTTTCTAGCTGGTATGCATAGCATTATATTTTTAAGATCATGTGACTGAACCCATTAAGAATTTTGTAATTATAGAATCACTGTTTGTGCATCATCTTATAAACCTATTGTTTTCTATCACCATTCATATTCTAGACTATTGTTGACATGGAAGTTGTTAGGTCTTTGGCCTACCACTTATGCCTTGCTCCTTGGTTTCTGGACTTTTAATTCTTTATTTGTTTAAGGCTGATGCTTAAATGATCATCTCATTTCAAACTGCTTAAGATTTGTTTCTATCCATAAAAGAGCTTGCCTTCCATAGGATTACCTTCGGTATAGGGAAAATAAGTTAATAATAGATAAGTGAATAGAAGCTACTTTTCATTTACAAATTTTGTACTGAAATATTAGTAAAAAGAGTAGTGGAAAATGGGTGCCAAGAACAAGAGTAGGTGGTGATTAATGGCCTTTAAAATTAAGTCTATAGACATGTCTAACAATAATTTACTAACTCATTCCTTTCTTGTTCTAATATAATAGAATACATTTTGTTTTTGACAGTATAATTATGAACTATGAAGTATATATTTCTTGGAAATAATATATTCAATGCTGAAAGTAGGATGCTATTGGCTATTTATATTTGTATTCATTTCCACAGGGGTTTCTTCAAGCACTGATTGTGAGAAACAGATTGCTAAACTTGAAGATATCTTGGATGCTAAGGTAGATGCAGTGATCCTTTAAATTTTTTGAGAGCAACTAGTAATATTTTCTTCACATTTTTTGAGAGCAACTAGTAATATTTTCTTCACTTGTTGGATCTTTGTTGTAATTGCACTTGTAATTAAACAGGTCTATACATTGAAGGATAGGCGTGAGCTCGATTCGCTTGTAAACACTCCTAAACAAAATACTAAATATTATAAGTCGCCAAGTCAATATCAACCCTTCCAAAACAAATTGTTTTCTCTACCCCAATTTGAGGACAACACGGGAATGAACATCAAACCAAATATTGAATATTGTTTTGAGAATCTGGGTTCGTTTTGTGCTTACAAGGTATGGTTTGCAACCTATTTTGACTTGAACTGCATTAATTGTGCTCTTGAAACTAGGAATATCATCATGTTCTTAGATGTTGTTACTTCTGCCTGAGCATTCCTGTTTTTCACATTAAATGTGTATAGGACATTTAAGAAAATTTGTTTTTAGCTCTTATGTTATTTAAGATGGGAAATTGGAGATGAATTTACTGATTAATATAACTAAACCCCTTCTCTGATGAAATCTCGCCATGCATTCATTCCTTGGCAAGTCTCAGTATGGTATCTTCCATGCATTACTATGTTGTTTGATCCATCTCTCACTTGCATCACTGCCTTTTTGTGCAGTGACATAGCTTCCTTTTGTTATGTGCTTGACTCACTTCGTGCTGAATTGTGCTAATTCTTCTCTTTTTAACGTCACATGGCTTGATCTTACAATGTTTTCTATGCTAACATCCCTCCATGTTAACTTGTTTTTCTGTCCTCGAACAAATTTACTTTAGGATCAGAGCTTCCCTTCATGCAAATTGACCTGGCTAAGAATTCTCAACAAAGCATTCAAATTTTCACACACTGGGCATCCTCTTGTGCACTTCTCCATCTGGTTATGCATATCCATATGCAACTCATCCAATATCCTGGTTGCATATCCCCACTCTAAGCTCCTCTGTGCCACTCTATCACAGCCCACACTTTTGCACAATGACTTAAAGCAGTGGGGTGCAAATGACCTCTGCCTCTCATGCTAGGAGAGTCGTCAAAGCCTTTGTGTGCAAACCTCTAACTATATCATCGTGTACCTTTATTATTCTAATTACTTAATATTCACATATCACCCTTGTTCCCATTATGCAATCACACCCATAACCTAGATAACTATGTGCATGCTCAATCATGGAATACTTTATCAATGCTTGATTCTAGTTACATTCTACATGGACGCCTACCTGCGTGTGTACTACACGTGCAGGTGGTGCCTCTTCCACAGTTATGTAGCTATCTTGCACAAATTAATCACTAGTCTGACTTATGAGACTGCTAATCTATCCCGAAGAACAACTGTTACAATAAAAAATACGCTTAAGTTTCATTATCAGACCTACTATTTACATAAAGGTGGGTTCTTTTGATGTCCGCCAAGTAGTTCAGTTAGATTTCTGTCACATATCTAATGCAGTTCTGCAGATGTGATGAGATCCTACATGGAATATGTCACGTGTTGCTCTCTCATTCAATCTGAGTCCCTTCCCTTCTACATAGTGTAGCATTCTCCACTTTTTGTGCAGTGATATAGCTTCCTTCTGCAACTTGCTCAAATCAGTCTCTTGCTGGCTTCTGTGCTTTGTGCTAGTTCTCTCTTGGTCAGTCTCTTTTGATTGATCTTCTACTGATTGTTGTGCCAACAAGAAACATAATGAAATCATCAGTAGTCAATGGTGAAACCTTAATAAAAGTGATTAACATTCGAATATGAGTGTTGTTCTATGACAAACATTCGAATATGAATGTTGTTCTATGAAAAACATTCAAAGATGAGTGTTGTTCTATGACAAACATTCAAAGATGAATTTTGTTCTAGACAAGTCTTGATTAGCTTCAGTGGTAGAGACAAAGGGAAGCAAATCAAGGAAGCCAACCATGAAGAAGGTGGATGTGACATCCACAAGACACTCTCAAATACAAACACATGTAACAGACATGCTCAAATGTGTGCTGCTGCACAATATCATTAATTCATAACATGATTACAATCAATACATCGAATGCTGCTGCATTCATGATCACTTGATCATTACATTTGCTTGATGCCTTTGCTTTACAATTGCCTCAATATATAGAGGTCTTTCATTCATGCCTCACATTTCTAGACTGTTCTATTGCTCATCTATTTCTAGAAACTTCCTCTAGAATATTCTAACCTAGAACATTCCAACTTTCTAGAATTTTCCTTTTTTTTAGCTTTTTGCTTTTTTCTCATTTAATTAATTAATTACAATTTACGGGAGAAATTACATATGCCAACACTCCCCCTTAATTTCGACCGCATATTTTTCATTCCCAAATTTATTTCCAAATCTTGTCTTTCAAGTCTGCTGACTCACTCAAATCTTTTTCTTCAACTCTGACCCACTGCTACGGCAGTCCTTCAAACCTTGATTATTAAATATTTCAAAACTTCAAACTGGAAGTCTTCTTTGCAAACTTGCTATCTGTAACTTTCTATCTTCTCTGACGTCTTGCTAAACAAACAAACCTCTCTTGATTTCTTTCATCTTTGACATAAGAACATTTCCACTTGAACAATCTTTTGAACATACCTGTCATCTTTTGCCAACTCGATCCGAAATACCATCCACAATCCATTTGCATGCTTCCTGTATTTGTCTTCTCTCTTTGCCAACACATCTTCTCTGAATGATTTCTCAAACCACATATTCTGCATGGATGTAGATCCCAACATGTATCATTTGTATGTCCTTTCCTGTTACAATGTGAACACTGCATGCAATGCACTTCTCGAACAAATTTCGTTAAACCTGTGTTATTTCCTTTACCTGTCACATATCCAATACCTTCATGCTTTGGCCTCATTATTGGCTTAATTGGCTCTCTCATTCCTTGATCATGCCTTCCTAAACCTTTACCTTTGTATCCCATTCTTTCCATGATCTTTAAACCAACATTCATTTCATTGTCATTACATCTAACATTATCATTTTGGCATTTTTTATCACAAACTTCTTCAGCAAAAACACATTTATCAATTGACAAATTCAAATCCTCTATACTACATGAAACATCACATATGGATTTTGACTTCAAACATTCATTCAGTTTTGTAATTTCCTTCATCTGCAAACTATTTACTTCTTCTAATTTCTTTAACTTTTCTTCTAAATCATCAACCAATTTCACTCTTTTTTCCAATTCCTCATTCCTTGTATTAATTACATCAAACAATTCTAGTTTTTCTTCAAGCTCTTTATTTTTCTCTCTAAATTTGCACAATTCCTTCACCTGCAAATTATTTATTTGTTCCACAAACTTTAACTTATCCTCTAGCTCTTCAATTGCCTCTGTATAAAGATTACATTTTTCTGCCCCCATTTCTTTCCTTAATTTTTCCAATTCTTTTTCTAAAAAATCCTTTTCACATTTTAAACTTGTATTTTCTTTCTTCACCTTTATTAATTCTTCTTCTAAATCTTTTGTTTTCTCTTTCTTTACTCTATCAGCTTTTCCCATTGAATCAAACAAATAAACTTACCTCAATTTTTTCTTCTAGAACTTCCCGTGCCTTCCAATATCTTCTTTACTGCTGTGATTGATCCTCCTTCAGCAACTGTTGTTGTATCCTTTTGATTTTAGGCTCCCCCTCAATATCTGATGCCACTACTATGAATAGTAAAATCTGTA